>JPYR01000150.1:16940-86840 GCA_000775305.1 Belgica antarctica
CATTAAACATTCATGCTCAGGAGAATGAAAAATTTCTTGTTTAAGGGAGAAAAATCAAATAAATTGAACATTAAAACCAAAGAAGTGGAATAACAATCTGGGTTCATGTTGGTGTTCATCTAATAAATTGAATTATTTCACCTCACCTTCGTCTGTTCATCTGCTTTGAGTTGGAAGCAATTTCAGTGAAGAATGAATTCAGGCTAAAATTTCATGAGAATTTTGTTAGCACACTCGTCCGTCAAACACGAGAGAAGAATCGATTACAATTTCTAACCTGCGGAAACCTGCCCCGTTGTTCGCCCGTGCACTGAAGCAAAACGAGTTCTCCAGATTTCATGCAACTCAACGATGTTCAAGGGTTCGACACGCTCAAATGAACTTGTTTTCGTTTCTTTAAAAATATTAATTTGCTTATCGGGGAAACTTTTTGGGTCGACAGTTCAACCGGAAAATTCTTAAAATAACTTTGTTCATGGTACCCGAACTTCCTGATACAAAACAATGGCGGTGGTTTGGTGTTCGTCCCTTAAAAGCCCCATTAATGGACGCAACATTATTTCTCGTTACGCATTTACAAACAAGCGGCTTCAATTGTTGTGGATTTACAGGTTTTTTAAATAAAAGCTTCGAAAGTCTGGATTTCACAAGCATTTTATTTATTAAAAGCAACTACAAATCACGCCGTTTCCTCCATTTCTTCATCTTCGTCGGGAATCTGCGAGTCTTCGATGGTCTTCGTTCCCGGGATGTAAAGCTTGAACGAGAATTTTGATCGCGGGAAGCTGCCGGTGTTGACGACTGTGCATTCGGCGTGAGTTTTCTGGAAGTCTGTACTATTGTCGCCGACAACGAGAAGATCTGGAAGCGGGTAAAGACTCAAGGCGTCGTCAAAGTCCCAGTAAGTTGGCATCACCAGCTGCGTGAAGGGTGCGAGAGTGCCTTGACAAACCAAAGTTCGTGCAAACTTTGGAAGGATAGAACATTTGAAATAAATTTAGAAATAAAACTTCATGCAAACTTACGTGATCTGACAGTTCTCCAGTGTCTGGAAACTTTATCGTGTTGCGGCACATTTTTCTGAGCAAGTCCATGCGGCAAACGACAATCTGTTGCGTGCAATATTGCAGTCGGCAAGGGTTCGTTGCCAAAATTACTCTTTTGTTCTTTCTCAGCAAATCTTGAACGATTGTTGTAGGCAAAGGCGGCCGCGGCAGGATGTTCGCAGATGTCGGGTCTTCGATGTCTGGCACCAGAACGATGTCAGTTTCGTTTTTGAGAGTGAATGTTGAGTCAATGATGTCGGCAAGTTGAGCAAACCGACTTCTCAGCACCGAAGCGCCTTCCTTGTCTTTTTGAAACGGTCCCATCATGACGATTGCGATAGGCGGCGCATCGTCGAAGCCCATGAAAAGTTTCTTCAGTTTCTCCATCACGCAAGAGTCGTCAAGCCAGCAGTCAGACAGGAAAATGATTGTCCCACCGAAGTTCAATCGTTCGTACTCAAGCAAGCGTTTGGAGAACTTGAGCAGCGTCTTTGACGGGCCTCCCCAGTAGTTGAGCATGCCGTAGTAAGCACGGCTACTTGTGGCTGCTTCAGGAGGTGGGAAACCGAGACCAGATACTTTAAGCACGCCGTCGTTGAAGCAACCTTCGGCTAACACGAAAGCGCCTTCAGTGTAGAGACCAGAATGGAATTTGGCCTCTGACAAGTCAATCGGAATAGCTCCGGATGGATCTTCCAAGAAGAACTTCCCTTCTTTGAACTTTGACAGCAGGCCCAGCATGACAACTTCTTGCACAGTGGACGCCGACAACAGATTCTCAGCGTATTTAAGAACAAACTTTCTGCTCTCGTTGTCTGAAGTTCGAATATTTTCATTGACATTCGGTGCGAAGAGATCGTGACGCAAAATTCTCTGCAGGATTGTGTTGTATCGGTTGCGGATGTAATCGCTGCGGGATGTCGGCGAAGCAAGAATTTTTTTGTGCTGCTTCTTCAACACAAACTTTTTGTTCTCTTTGTAGTACTGATAAGATGGAATATCGTAAGCATTGATGACACTGAACTCGGTTTCTTCTTCGTTGTGTCTGCCTTGTCCGCATTCCTGAAAATTTTGATTTTTACGGCTTGGTAGTGCAAGAAGAGATCAAAGTACTTACCCGAATAGCTGCTATCATGTGCTCTTTCTCGATGTTGGCTGTCTCTAATGTTTGATTCTGAATGCTGGAGAAGATTTTGTCGGTGAATTCTTTGCGGTCTTCATCGGACAAGTCTTTAATCCTCGCCACCAGCAACAAGGCCACTTCCGATCGCAAATGGAATCCTCCAATCTTGAAGAACGTCATGACCTGTGTTTTAACTCTAGCTTCCATAGCTAACAAATTATGATTTCCGTCTCCGTTCGTTTGTTTTGATTCAGTTTGGCGGGAAAACTTGAATAACTCGAATTTCCCCTCGGCACCGAAAAAAAGGGTGCGCAAGAAATCAATCAAAACAAAAACAATTGGAAAATACTGAAATATTGAGATGAGCAATTTGCAGAGGGATCTCATGAAAGCTAGGCTGCCTCCGATGGCACCGAGGACCGCCAAGAACGCGGCGCCTGGTCGGCAGAAGGATTACTCGCCGACAGAGTGGAAGAATTACTTCGAAGATTTTATCGACGTGAAAACTTCAACCGATGAACCAGAAACATCGTTCAGAGTGTATCGTAGCAAGCCTCCAGAGACACCAAACGCTCCTGTTCTCGTGCTTCTCCATGGTGGTGGTTTCAACGGCTTAACCTGGTCCGTGTTTACCGTAAGTTTAAAAGTTTCTTCCATTCCACAAGATCTAATCTGACCTACTTTGGTGATTCCAGACCGAAATAACTTCCGTTATCCACTGCCAATGCTTGGCGATTGACTTCCGCGGACACGGAAACACTAAAACTGGAGATGACGATGACTTGTCTGCTGAAACAATGGCTCATGACATAGCCAACGTTCTTCTCAAGCTGTACGAGAACGAGATGCCACCGAGCTTTCTGCTGATGGGACATTCCATGGGCGGCGCAATTGCTATTCACATCGGAGCCATGCGTTTAGTTCCTACGTTGCTTGGAATCGTAGTGATTGACGTCGTGGAAGGAACCGCTATGGAATCTCTACAAAGCATGCAGTCTTTTCTACGCTCCAGACCAACCCACTTCAAATCGATAATCAACGCAATTGAATGGTGCGTCCGGTCTGGGCAAATCAGGAATGTCGAATCAGCGAAAGTCTCCATGCCTGGTCAGATCGTTAACTGTGACACTCAAATGCTTGCAACATCAGAGCTGCCTTTGGAGTGCACCTCAGCTGATTCTACTGGGTTAGTCGATCTAAACAGCATCCCTGAAGACGCCGAAGAAGCGATCGCAGAAAACAAGTTCCTTGCCCCAGCCGACGTTAACCCAGCGAAGTACACGTGGCGCATTGATCTCTCAAAATCCGAGCAGTTCTGGAACGGCTGGTTTGAAGGTCTCAGCGATAAATTTCTCGACATCACTGTACCGAAGCTTTTAATCCTTGCCGGAATCGACAACTTGGACAAGAAACTCACCGTTGGACAAATGCAGGGAAAGTTTCAACTCGCTGTGTTGGCCAGAACTGGACACGCAGTCCACGAAGATCAGCCACACCAAGTCGCTGAGACAATCGCATCATATTTAATCAGAAACAGATTCGCTGAAGCAAAGGAAGGGTTTGAATACCATATGCCACAATGCTAAGCCTAAGCAGTCTGAAAGATTTATTAAATTTACGCTCTTCATGTCTAATAAAATGATGCACTGATATTGCGCAAAAATGTGGAGTTTTCTTTATTTCATCAAAATCTGGTCAAAATTTGGTTTAAATTTGTTTAATTTATCTAATCGATAGCAGCTGGACACCAACAGCCTTAAATGTATTCCAATTATGCAACATTTTGGTAATTTCTATCTGAACCTTAGAGCTTTAGCAGTTAACATGATGGAAGAAACACTGCACACTTTGGATTCATTCCAAGTTTGGTAAACGTGGGGTGGAAAATTTCCTCGAAATATTGTCAATCATCTCGGTCTTGTGACTAGTATTCACAAAGTCAGTTGTCACAATGGCTCCTAACGCGATTACCATCTGCTTAAGCTAGGCAAAGCTCTTGTAAGCTAATCACAAATTATCCTTAATACTGAAGATTGCCGGATTTCTTAGAAACATGGAAGAACAATAAAAGTTGAGACTATGCAGACGAACGTCTTCTGTGCTTTGAACGCTTTCCCAGGAGATTCAATCTGTAGACATGTCCTTGAAGACGACATTAATATCATTGCAGAGTGGTCGAGTTTGATTTTTGCTGGTTAAACTGTCGCTTGCAGGATGTTTTGCACGACATTGGAGTATTCAATTTTCGATGGCACCAGGTAGAACGAAGGAGAGACTTGAACGCCACAAGGGCATCTCGAAGCCATGAGCCAGTTGAAACTGCCGATCTTGGCCTTGCAAGACGGGCAATAAAGTTTTCCCTCGACGTTGTTCACGACTGCGTCTTTCATCCACGTGAGCGGCTCCACGAAGAATGTTTTTGTGCAAATCTGCGGTTCTGATAACGATTTTTCGCTCAGGCCGGTGTTGGCGATTTTTTCGGTGAGATCTTCTACGGCTTCAACCTCTGCTGAATTTCCCGCTTCTTCTTGGAGAAACTTGAACGCTGACTGCGAGTTCTCTCTTCGTCTTAGCAACGGCGATTCGCACGAGTTTTCTTGATCCATTGATTTATGAGTTATAAGATTTTTTTTATGTGCTACGACGCGACGACATTTACGACACCTATAAACAAGTGGATCAGGTCGCTCTTGTGTTAAGCCTGGATCAGAGGCGAGAAGGTTCAAAAAACTCGATGGCAAGATTCTGGCGCTCTTCACTTGCTCTGCGGCTAACTGGAAGTTTCTCGTTAGGAATTTAAACTCATATCAAACATTTATCAACTCACTTTAAGCCTAAAAAGTTTATAGTTTTTGTAGTTTGGGTCAATCGTGTAGCCCATTCGCTGGAACAGCTTCAGTTGATGAACAAATCCGTTGTTTGGCTGACACAAACGCCTTTTGGCTTTAGTTCTGCAAAGACAACAAGCAGTTAGCACTTGAAATGACATGAAAATAAATAATTCAACCTGTCAAAGGCTTTCTGGTAGCTTATCCCATATTTCTTCATTAGAAACGCGATGACGAGAGTGCTCGACCGACTCACACCATAAAAACAATGCACAAGAACTGCGTTGGTGGCGTTTGAATCCACTAGAGCTTGCTCAATGAAGTTGATGCCTTCCGAAAAGTGCTCCAGGATATTTTCTCTGGCCATGTCTGCGATGTGGATGTACTTGTTTATGACACTGGCACTTGAACAAACATAGTTCGGGATTGGAAAACTGTCAATCGTTAGGATGTGACTTATGTTTTTAGCTTTAATGAAGTTCAGGTTCCTAGCTGCTGTTGCGTTCCCAAGATAAAGTCTCTTCTCGACCTCATCGACGCTGAATGGGTTGTCGTCGGGATGGTCGTATTCGTTGTGCCTGACCTGACCAGTCTCATGCTCAGACATGCTGAAGCCCGAAATGAAAAAATAAAACTTGAGCACAAGAAAGTAAACAACTTGAGTACAAACACCAATCCGCGGGAAAAACTCTCGTCACAGCAGTTCTGCCCCTCGACTGCTCCCTTCGACTGAATTTTCAATTGAATTTCTGCGATACTAAATTTAAAGCCATGATTAAGCTGTTCTCGTTGAAACAACAAAAGAAGGATGGAGAAGGTGGTGGCCAACAGAAGTCGACGCGGTCCGCGGCACAGCTGAGAATTACGAAAGGTGAGCAAAATTTCTTTTCGACAATCTCTTTCTTCGAACAAAAATCATTTCCTGATTTTACTGTCTTTTCCCTGAACAGACATCAACGAGTTGAACTTACCTAAGACCTGCACAACATCCTTTCCGGATCCCAACGACCTTCTGAACTTCAAAGTAATAATCAGCCCAGACGAGGGCTACTACAAAAATGGAAGATTTTCATTCAACTTTAAGGTAGAAACTCGTCATCTTAGCTTTCTTCATTCAAAACAAACAGAGAAATGTTTTCGTGGAATTCCTTTCAGGTCGGCCCAAATTACCCGCACGAAGCTCCGAAAGTTCGCTGCGAGACAAAAGTGTACCACCCAAACATAGATTTGGAAGGCGCTGTATGCTTGAACATCCTGCGAGAGGACTGGAAGCCAGTGCTCACGATAAACTCGATCGTCTATGGACTCCAGTATCTTTTCTTGGTGAGTTCATTTGATGCTTTGTGAGAATTTTGACTCATTGAATGATTCAATTTTAGGAACCTAATGCAGAGGATCCGTTAAACAAAGAAGCTGCTGAAGTTCTGCAATCAAACAAGCGACTTTTCGAGCACAACGTCACGAAAGCGATGCGCGGAGCTTACATTGGCGAGGTTTACTTCGACCGCTGTCTTAACACGAACTGATGTCTTGAATCCACCAATAGCTCATCGAAAACTCTTTACATAAATTATTGTTTCTGCATCATCATTTTGCTATCAGCAATCGGCGGTCACTATTTCAAGTACATTTAAAACTTTGTTTCTATCGGCCTGCCGCTGATGATTCCAACAAATAATCTTGGTTTTAAACAAATTTCTTTTATTTTTCTCAAGTTCTTAAAACTACTGGTTGTTTGCGGTCCTTGTGAAGATCTCAAGATCTAAAATAAAAAGTTGCGTGCAAAATTTTTGGCAAACACTCTTCCCCTCTTTATTTTTTTAATTAATCTAATGATAAACTAATTAAAATGAAGAAACAGACGACAAACTCGTGTTTAAATGATTAAAGTTTAAAGTAAATAAAAAATATTTAAACACTTCTAAGATAGGGACAAACGGTTTACAACTTTATGCTGTGATGTTTGCGCAACAGGATGTTCCTGTAGAGGCACAGTCCTGAGATTGCTGTCGCTCTTCCAGACGAAACTGACAGGTCGTAGAGTCTAAAAGTTCAAAATTCGGTCAGTTTTGTTGTTTGAAGTTGTCTCTGGTTCAACTTACTTGAGAACGAAGCCGTAAGACAGATCATCGTCGGGAATAATCTTCAGCAAGTTGATGATAAGACCGTTGGGAATCAGCTTCAGAATTGATTTCAGCTTGACACTCCTCTCGAGCTGAACTAGAAGCGACAAAAACTGATAAACGAAGTTGACTTTCGTTGAGATTTTGTCGGTGGCTGTGAGTTGATGGAAGATCTTGAAGAGTTCTTGAAGCGAAACTCGCAGTGATTCCTTCAATTGCGATGACTGGTCTTTGTCTCCCTGACTCCCTTCAACTCCAGACCCAACAGACTGATCGGCTCCAGTCTTTCTCATCTTTGCCATCGGACTCAGATCTTCGTCGTCTTCGCGCGGTCGTTTCTTGCTGCTTTCGGAACTTTCCATCGATGAAAGAATTGCGTAAACCGAAAGTTTGGCCAGCATTTTTGATAGTGATTCTTTGAATTTTGAGCTTCTAAAATTAAAATTGTTAGTTATTCAATATATAAGTCTTCAAACATTACTTGTTGTTAAGCAGCATGACTGGCAAGATTTCTCTCAACAAGGTTTCGGTGAAAGCTTCAATGTTGAGATGCATTACAGCAAACACGATGTCAACGGTGCTTTCCATTTCCTTGATAAATTTGCAGTTGTAAACTTGTTCAAGCAAGTTCTTCATCATCCAGAACGCACCGCACGTTTTGTAGATTTGTTCAAGGTTCATTGCGACGTCGAACGGAAGCGATTTCTTCAAGCAGATTTCGTTCCATTGCTCGTTGAACAGTTCAAGCAGCGGTTTGTTGTTCGAATGGCTGTTTAAAGTCTCCACCGATGTTCTCGACTCGTAAAGCTTCATGATTATCTCGTGCGTCAACGTGAATTTTTCTTTGAACGTGCTTTCGTTGATCACTCCATCGTCTAAAGGCTTCATCAGTTGTTGCACCATCATTTTTGGCTTCGCTTGTTCATCTTCCCGAACAACTTTAATGTAAGCGCACAACCAGGAAGCAGCGACCACTGCATAGCAGCACATTTTGGACCTGAGAGAATCGAGAATATTCTTAACAGCAGCTGGAGCGATTGTTTCGTTCTCCCAAGCGATGAGAACATTGTAGAGCATTCCGGGAATGTTCATGCAGACTTCGCTCCATTTGAAAGCAATTGGTGGCTGCTGTTGTGCAGTACTGTCACTGAAGTACCCGATCATCTCATCAACTTTGGACTGATCACACATTTTCACGATTCCCATTGGTGACTTTGATCTGATGGGATCAATTATGCCATCTCTGATCCACTTCTCGAAGAAAAAATCGCTGCTCATTTCTGGGAAGTTGTCAGTGCCGCTTTTCTGCATGATTGAGTACAACAAGATGAAACTGATGTCGAAGATGTTTGTGCGGAAGATGACGGCTTGTTTGTTTTTGGCAGGTTCACCTGAGATTTCCTTGCTCGAGTCGTTGCATTTTAAGAGTCCATTGATCATCGTCTTGTGTTTGCCTTTCACGCCCGCCACTGAGTACAGCAAGTAGGCTCGGTTATCCAAGAGCAGCGTGCACAGCAACATTAAAAGCTCTGGAGTTATTGGATCTCTAAGCGAGTTGATTAAACCGTTCAGTGTCGGATCGATCGATTGCACGAACTCGTTGATTGGAGGCGGCGTTGTTGGGACGTTGAACTTCTCCAACTTTGATGAAGTGATTTCCCTCTTCTCGATGATTTTCTTGCTGATTTCAGCGTTGATCAAGTTTTGCTTCGAAAGCTCAACCAGAATCGATTTGATCGAGTTGCATTGGAAAGTGGTGTCGACAAGATCAAGCACTGATGTGTACTCCATCAGCATCTCAAAGGATTTCACAATGTCCTCTGAGTATTCCATCTTCTCGTCGACGTTCTTGGTTTGGAGGTGAAGTTGCTTGAAGATTTGGGGAATTTTGAACAGGAAGAACGCGCCCCAAACTCGATAGTTAACGTCTTTAACGTGGCAGAGTGTGAAGAAGCACGATCTGACGATTTCGCAATACAGTCGCGCCATTGAATACTTCTTCAGCTTCTGAATCAGCAGGAACTTTGAGACATGCAAGTTTGTGTCTGCCGTCGAGTGGACGAGAACTTCGATAGAGATGAACGGCTGCACGCAAAAGCTGATCGGCTCGACAGCTCTGGTCTCAAGTTCTTTGATTGACATGTGGTCCAGCTTTACGAAAATCATCTGAAAGAAGTCCTTGACTGCTTCGTGCTTGTTCCAGTTATGGATTCGTTTGTAGGTGACGACGCATCTCTCGTAAGTCTCGCGGTCTTCCAGCTTAGCCAGGTACAAAACTCCCATGAGGAACTGATTCTGAACAATCTGGTGGCTCAGCGTTGTGATTTTCTCAAGGCACTGCTCTTGTTCTGGAATCGAAAAATTAAAATTTAGCGAATGCTTTGATTGAGCTTAACGATCGACTCACCTTTCGTTGGAAGATTGTTTGCGTCTACGAATTTCTGCAGCAACTTTTCTGTGATCTCCATCATCCAGAGCACCAGAGACAGCATTGCACTCATAAGTGCACTTTCTTCCGCCTTGCTCCGGCATGTTGTGCCATCGATAATCGAAATCAGAAAGTCGAGCAGCGCTCTAATGCAAAATAATCGGTCGAAATAATTGTATTTACTGGTTCGCGACAGCACTGCTGGGTAGCTGATGAGTTGTGAGTACAGAGAGTGCTTCAGATAAGACAGCAGCAGCTTGTTCACCGACGCTCCAACCAGCGTTTGCTGCAGAATAAGGTCAGTAAGGCTGAACGCGTCCACAATTCGAATCGGAATAATTTCTTTGATAAATATTGAAAATATCTCCGGAGTCCACCGTTCGCGCCACGCTTTCATCAGTGTCTTCGAGATCGCCTGCTGGCGAGTTTTCACGTCCATTTCAACACTAACTTTTACGGTGTAGACTTCACTTCATAGACAAACAAATATAAATGTCACGAACGAAAAACTCTTAGAATTGAAATTACCGGGTCGGACTGGCGTATCGGATGATCCAATCGTGGTTGAGTCGCCCTGTGGAGAGGGGTGAAGAACGCTGGAACAAAACAAAAACAAACGATGGAACCGAAAAAGAAGCCTTGGGTGAAAAATTTGTACGAGAACAGAGAGTACGAAGACAACTACACGGATTCCAGCTTTCTGAAAGACCTCAAGACCAACTACAACATCGAGAAGTTCACGTTGAAGCAGTGCGTTTTCGGTGTTTCGAAAGTTTCGCAAGAAATCTCGTTCGTGACACTGTTCCTGATAATTTTCTTCTATCTCTACGAGAACACTGTGCAGCCACAGAAGATCCTGTTCAACTCGTTTGTTATCACCGGGCTGGGATATTTTCTTTACATCGGAACCGATCTTCAGAAGCTTCGGCACACAATCGAGGACTCTAAAACGGTCGGTGTTGTGTTGCTCTTCGGTTACATCCTGAGCCCGCTTCTGCACACGCTGACCGATTCGATCTCAACTGACACAATCTTCTCAAACACCTTCATCATCCTATTTTTCCATCTCCTGCTGCACGATTATGGTGTCGATGGCTTTCTCGTTTCGCGAACAGTTTCGTTGAACTGCGGAATCTTCGCTTCGATCTGCCTTGCTTCACGATTGTCAACCACTCATCACGCTTTCGTGCTTCTCGTGATATCGGCTGAAGTGTTCGTACTAAAGCCGATCCTCGTGGAAAAGCTCTGGCAGCCTTGGATGCTCCTACCGGTTGTCGGTGTCACTGTCTACTTCCTGAACAGCATCTCGCAGCTGCTATTGATGGTGTATCTAGTCATCCTGTTCTTCGTCAACATGGTTTGCCCACTAGTTTTCCAAAAGCTCAACGACAAAAAGTTCAAGAATTTAATTTCCGGGCCTTGGGACGAAGCGTTGATAGAAGATCCGGTGGTTGAAGATAAGAGAAGTAAGAAGACTGAATAAAGTATTTGTTTGAAAATCCGGCTTTAAATGTTGAATTCACCTGTCTGAAGACAGGAAAACTGAAAAATCCACTTGTTTAAGGTGAAAAGTCCACTTGTCTTTTTTCTTCAGTTTTTTAGACTAAAAAAATCTTCAAAGTAAAAAATCCATCTTTTATTCTGTCCAACTTGGTTGTTTATTTCAGCTAGATTTTCATTTAAATTTCCTAAAACTTTTCAACGTCTTCATCTGCGCTTGACCTTTTATTTGAATTAATGCTAGAAATCTTAACACCTTTAGCTATGAATATATAAAAAGTATAAATTTGATATCATAAGATTTTCAAACTAGAGTCTACGGAGTCATTCACTGAATCGTTCCTCTGACGGGGGAGCTTGAAGGGTTTCAAGGAGATATCGAATGTGGGAAGGGGACATTTAGTGATTTTCGCTGTGATGAAGCACTTTCCGGAGAGAATAGATGAAAAGACGATGTTTAAAATCAACTCCTATTGCGCGAAAACAGCTTAAAATCTTTTTCTCCGCCAGTTAAAAAACTCTATAAAGTCAAACACAGGAAATGAGTTCGGAAGATTGTGTCCAAACCGATCTCGTTGGTTCCAAAAATTGGCAACAGTTTTATTCTTATTTAAAGTTGCGCAGATTTTCCTTTGTTTATCTATTTATAAATCTGGTTTATAAATGAAAAAGAAAAACGGTTTTCGGATTTCCTTCAAGTCTTTCCGAAAAAATATGTTAAATTATGTTTTGAGATAGGATTGACGAATCTTTTGAGAGAAACATTCGGAAGTCTTTCTCAAACTCGTCGCGATTTTAAAACTTGATTCTTTAATCGTTTATGTACGGAAAGACCGCTTAAGTAATTAAACAATTCTTCGTCCAAAAAATTAAAATTAAAATGATAATGTTGAAATCGTCACTTGATGATCTTCTACGTCTTTGTCCATCCTACGATCACAGCCGGTAAAAAGTTTACTCTTTCCGCCCTTAACCAGGCCCGCTGCTAAGTTGTTATACGATTCGGAAGCAGAAGTCTTGTACAAGTTCATGTTTAATGCTACGCTGATATCGCTGAGAAGTGGATTCGGTCAAACTAAAAGATTTTGTTGGTTCTTCAGGGGCGGTTGACTTCCACCCGGCATGGGCTGTGTTTGTGCGTTGTCGAGAAGTGAGCCTGTGCGGAAAATCTTGTTGGATCAACTCACACAGAAAACGAATTTGATTTGCTTACCCTTTTCGCCAGACTCGCTCTCAACGTTATTGCGTTGCCGCTGTCTACACAAGTACGGTGATGCTGATGGGCTGGGCTGTTGGTTCTGAGAAAAGGTCATGAAATTTGAGAAAATGAAACAGCTTGTCACAAAAGAATTTTTATGTATTCAAGGAGTCTGCAGGAAACCTAGAAAACTGAACTAGATTTTCTTGAGTTTTCTTCGCATTCTCGCTTTTTCTTGAGGTAAATTTGATAATTCTAGGGTGAGGAGTTTCGGGCGGATCGAAAATTTTCAAGGGAAATGTTCAAACCAGAGAAACGAGGCATTATACAAGGCATTCTTACTAACAACTTGACTCGTCACCCACCTTGCTATTGTTGTTCTGACAGCATGTGGCTTTGACGCAGTTCTCGTCAATGTTTGGACAGTCGAGGGCACATCCTTCTTCTTTGCCACCGCTGATGTTTAAGCTCGTCGAAATTCCATCGGAAGTTGTGCAGCCGTTCTCGACTTCGATGAACTCGGGCTGGATGGTGGTCGAGTGGATTCCTTCATTGTGGAAAAATTCTTTGACGTTCTCTGCTAGCTTCATGTATTCACCAAGATTCCTGCATCTGATGTGGGCCGAGGCGATGATTCTGTCACCAGCCAACTGCCAAACGTGGAACTCGTGCACGGCGAGAACTCCGTCGACTCGCTCGAGAAGTCGCTTCTGAATGGCGTCGACTTCAATGTGCGTTGGTACGGTTTGGAGAAGAATCAAAGCGGATTCTCTAAGCAGCGGCCAAACGGAGTTGAGAATCAAGAGAACCAGAAGCATCGACAAAGCGGGATCACAGTAGTACCTCCATTCCCAGTCGGTGTACTTGATAATCAGCGCGCTTATCATTACGATGACGGATCCGAGTGCATCACTCATGACGTGCAAGAAAGCGCCGCGCATGTTCATTTGCCCTGCACTGTGTGAATGGCCGTGGCCGCCGTGAGAGTGGCCATGTCCTGATGGTTTCTTCACCGGCACCGGCGGTGGGGGCATGACTTTGTGCGGCTCCCCGAAGTTGCAGTCGTCATTTTCGTTATCGTCTATCGATGACAGCTGCGACAACTTGTTGTGTCCGCCGTGCGAGTGTCCGTGACCGCCGCCGCTGTCGTAGAGCAGGCAAAGTCCGACGAGATTAACTAGCAACCCGATGAAACCAACTATGAGCACGTTGTCGGGGTTGTGAATTTGTTCAATGTCGATGAAACGTTTGATTGATTCGACGGAAATACTGAAGCAGAGTGCAACAAGGAACACAGCGTTAACCAAAGCGCCAAGCACTTCAGCTCGGGCCCAGCCGAACGTGTTTTTGCTCCACTTTTTCGGGGACATCTGGTTTGGGAGAATAAGCAACAATTATTAACTGAGATCGGGACATCGACTTGAACTCACCTGCACAGACAAAAACGAAATCAGCAGCGCTGCAATGTCGCCCAGCATGTGAAAACTGTCTGCCACCAGTGCCATTGAATTTGTGACATATCCCGTGACGATTTCGACGAAGAAGAAGCTGATTGTGAGCGTCATTACTGACAGCAGTCGGCACTTTTTTCCGCTGAATCTCCCCATTTTTCAAAAGTTTGCGATCTACAAAGAAAAAGAATTTCGAACTAAATTAATTTTAATTCATCTTCCAATGCTTCCGTTGATTTCCAAGTTTTTCCCTTCGTAAAGTCAACAAAGCGAACAAGTTTAATGAATATCAATCAAAACTTTTCTTTCTCGTCCTTTCTGCACCTGAATTGCTCAACGTGAAACGAATTGAGGTGAAATGTGAATTTAATTGTCCCAGAAACTCACAAGAAATGTCGTCGAAGGCACGTTGAACCTTCGAATTTATTGTTTGTAACTAAAGCAAGGCACAAGTCCTGACATTTACATAAATTTCTTCCTAGAAACCAGTTCAATTGTCGTTCGAGGATTATTTGGGGTTGAAGAGGATGAAAAATATTGATTTAAATGGAATTTCATCGACTTTCAGCCGTCACAAGTCGTATACTTGTCGTTTTTCACCTCGCATACCCAAGTCTTGACGATGTTAAGCAAAAAAGTTGCAAAAAATAATTTTTCGATTCAGTCAAGAGTGAAAAGACGAGCAGTTTTTGAGGCCTAGTAATCAATCATCGAGAGAAGACGAAGAAAAGTAAAATGAAGAGCGCTTAAGCAAAACTTATGACTGGATAAAAAAAAAGGTTTGTTCGTAAATTGCGTATTGTGTAAAGAGCAGATAAAGTTTGAAAGCACGACCTGCCCCATTACCTTTTGATTAGCAACTTCCAGACGAATTCTTCCCTCAATTTATCATGAACCGCTCTTTTCTAATGAAAGGGAGTAAATCTCTTGCGAATTCTGTGCTATTAATTATCATGCTTCGACAAATCGCTCGAACCAATTTGTCCATTTTTTGCTTGCTTCAAAGTTTCCGTGAAAGCATTCCGTTTTTTATAGTCGCTCACTGTGCTGTGTGTGATAAGCGAATACCTCTATTTTGCCGGCTTGGGTAATCTGAACAACACAATCACAGCATGTTACGTCCAACAGATTCTTAAGAACTTGGGATTTGGGATTTTCTCGAGACCAAATGAATCACGCAAGTTTTAAGATAAAGAAACATGATGAATCACGAGCAAAATCTGTTCGAGTCAAGCGATTCGACATGAACCAGCATGACATAATAACCGAATTCCTATCACACTTCGCTGTATGAAAATTAATTGTGTTCGTATTTAGTTTTTATCATTCGTAAATGATTTCTGTGTCAGTTGAATTATGTCATTGGTGACAGTTTCTGTGTCATTGAGAGTAAACACAATAGACGTTTTCGAAGAAACAAAGATAAGAGTGTTGCGATAGTTTTCTTCAAAGCGTAATAATATTGTTTGTCAATAGAACAATTAACTAACAATTTTTAATATCGTCACATTATGTACCCAAATTTGAACCAAATCGTTCGACTTATTCCGAATCTTTTCGCATTCGTGTCAAGTTTTTCGCTGGCAGCAAAATGAGAAACCAACTTTTTCATTTCTTAACGAGTATAATCTTATTAGATATAAATAGCGTCCAGACAAACGAAACAGCTTAACGCACACACGGCCATGAGACAAATTTTCTTATCAGGCACGTTCAACTTCAACCACTAGACACATCTGCGAGATAAGCGGGCCAATTGAGACGACTAATTGCTTTTATTGTGTGATCAAAAGCAATACAATACTCGAGTGAATTGATATCAATTGGAATCGGCCAGTTTGGAGATGCTCGCTATTTTCACGAAACCGACGATAAGGTTTTGCAACTGATGTGACTTGGAGCTTACACTTGGCCAATAAATTTTTGTATGCTGATACTGCCCAATACTGACGCCAAGTATTTGCGACTAGCTGAATAAAACGTGACGATAAAATTCTTTGTATGTGCAGCAACGGAACTATAAAGCTGAGAAGCGATTAAGCAAGTTTATCTCAGTTTCGCAATCAGTATTAGATTGAAATACACAATCTATCGTAGGTTCAGCTCATAATGAATGCAATCTCCATCCTTTATCATGTTCCTGGTGCACTGGAATTTATGGTAATTCTTCGAAGCTTTATTTATAACAAGCCTAACCTCATTACCATCAAGGCGCATTGCATGCTACACGAATCTTGTGACGCGGGAGTTTTTCAATCACACAAAATATTCATGATGTCACTAGAGTGACGTATTTGTACCTTATCTTCTGGCTTTATCGAAGTCTTTTGCGGTTTTTCTATCGCTGCTTAGATGAGTGGCTCGTCGAAACGTGCTTAAGTTCACATACTTGATATGTGCCCAGCAACATTTTTTTAATCGGCAGGAAAGCTGATTGATCGCTAGTGCCGATTATAAAAATGTCAACGACACGTTTCATTAGCGTTATATTTAAAAACGATTAAATGGCAATAAATAAGCAAAGTCAATGAAGATTCTGTTTCTGTTTCCCATTACGTGCAATGTTTCTGTAAGTTCCCACTCGGTGAACCAAAAAAACGGCTTGTGCTATGAGCTTCACAGTATTCACGGTCAAAGCAGAGTGATTTGCATATCCATACCTGCACTTTGTTAACGAAACACTTAATTGATGGTGCCGTGTCTATTTACGGACGGTGCAATAGCCGTCACAGACTGGCAAGTCTAAGAGTGCCGATCGAAGGATGCAAATGGCGTTCTGGACGTCGCTTTAATTATCCACGTGACTCATCACCAATTATGGTTTCTTCATTACCTTCTCGGACTTACATTTCACTTCGGAATGCTCGAAAAAAAATTATTTAAACGATTGTCAATACAGTAACAGCAACAAAGCCAATTGTCATTCGCGATAAATAAATAATTCCGCGAAAAATCCCCGCGCTGAATGAAAAACTGAATCATTGAACCTACCTTGAAAGCTTCTGGAACTTCTGATTGTCTCGTTTACTCGAAGTTTTGAGCTGGAAGGTGCTCTCCTGTGACTAGATTTGTGTTTTCCCGTAATACACTGAAAATTACTACAGCAGAACTATGCAGTCTTATCACAATTCGCTACCAACTCTTTGTTCAAGTAGTTTTTTTTTCTCTTTCTCTATTTAATTTTACGAACTTGTAACTTTAGTGTTGTGTCGTGTGTAACTTTTCTAGTGTGAACTATTTAATTGAAGATATTAACACTAAGCACTGATTTAGGAGACTGGCAACATTGATGAACAGTTCACTTTTCGCTTTAGTGATGATGGTCGGTGCACTGATTAATTTAATATGAAAATGTTTTCTTCAAAATGTATTTTTTGTTCGTGAATTTTCCGCAACTCATCGCTCCAGCATTGTTCCGATCAATGACACGCAAAACATTGTGCTAGCAACGCTAGTTCACTGACGACAGATTTTTTCTGTAATTCACTTGGCAGCGGAGCGATATTCAGACGAAGTTCAGACTTTTCTTCGACTGCGGTCTTCTCGTCTTCAGCCTTCATGCCAGCCCCGCGGTTTGAATGCTCAAAAGCCGTTAAAAAGGATCATGACTTGTTGAACATTTTCCCTTCGGAAGAGTGTGCAAGAGAAATTCAACAACATCTTTAAATCAAAATGACTTTATTTCTAGTTTAAAGATGATTTTTTTTGTATCAATTAGGGAGAAGCAGATTTTCCTTCGCAAAAGTTGAATAAAAAAGTCGTCATGTCTGGGATCAGGAGAACAAAATCATCGTCTTCTCACTTTAAATATCACGGCTTTAAACGGTTTGAAGAAATGTTGTCGCATGAAAGACTTTTGCTTCATGAAAGACTTGCCCAAGATATTTGTGTTCTTACAAAAACAATCATTGCTGTTTTCCTTAAAAAATTTCAGTGGAAGTGGGGAAATTAAGCAAAGAAAAATTCTTAGTCGTCTGCTGACGACGACGGTGTCGACGAAGTCGGATTGGGAACGTTTATTGGCATCGATTCTTGGGGCCTGATGAGTGTCGCTTGTTGCTGCTGGGGTAGGGCTTGGGTGTGCAATGGCGCATCGACATTTTTTAAATCTTCAATTAAAAAAATTATTTCAATTCTATTCTCAAGTCTTATTTTTATTTTAGATCCATTCCCAGATCAACTCACCGTGCTTTTTAATAAGTTGACATTCCCCGCCGTCCAGTGGAATTGAATAAACGTACATGTAACCACTTTGGGATGCCACCAAGAGTCTAAAAGACAAGCGTTAGACGAGGGTTTTCATTTGAATTTATTAAAATACCTCAGCGACTTTTGAACTGTCGTGATGGCGCAAGAGTGTTTGATTCCCGGTTGCGGTAACATTGCAGAGGCAAAGGCGCGACCTTGAGTGAAAACGTCTGTCACCTGAGTTGGCAATGCATACGGAAGGTAGTTGGCCACGGTGCTCTTGAAATATCCCATCCAGTTCTCGTCTCCCGACTTGTGCCCAACGGCGTTGTGGTTTGCGGCACGTTCTCCGCTCATTCCCGAACGTTCGAGCTTGAAGATGTGAACGGTTTCCGTGTTGCTGCTGCAGCACAAGTATTGCTTGCACGTAGAGAACGACAGCGACGATATTGAAACGCAGCGTTTGACACCGCGTCGAAATTCAAAGAGCTTGGTTCCATCACTGACCTGAAAAGAGATTTCAAATTAAAACTTGTTCAAGAACCCAAAAAGTTAAATTTTTACGCTGAAAACTCGGATGACAGTTCCTTTTTCACTAGCCGTTGCGATTTCCGAACCGTTCAAGCTGAATGCCATCGCAGCCAAGGGCGAATCATGAGCTGGAATCATCGTCTTGGCATTCAAATTCACTGCGTCGAAAATCTGTAGTTCGCCAGAGGCGGCACTGCCGGGATACGCGAGATAACAGTTGTCTGAGTCAGCTGCTAATGCACACAGCCCAGTCGAGTTCATCGGCGTGTCGCGGATCGTATGAACAACCTTCATATCACCTACAAATAAAAACGAATTGATCAACCTCAGTGGCAAAGTGCTTCAAAAATATTTCCACTTCGGAGAGATCCGCGGACACGACCACGACAATTATTTAACGGCATTTGATCGACTCGTCCTAGCCACGGCGACATTAGCGAAAATTAAAACTCTACTCACGGATATTGTGGATGTACAGCGACTCTTCCAGACACACGACCAGCCTAGCCCGGTTTAACTTGACCGTCTTGATCGTGTTCGAGTATGAATAATTGCAGATTTCCGTTCCCTTCTTGAAGTGACAGACTTTGAGCTTTCGTGGTGCGTTCAACGAGACAATCGCCAGCAGAGAGCTGCTGAACAGTCGCTCGACGATGCAAATGTCGTCTCCATAGTTGGAGTAAATCTCTTCCAGCTGCTGGTCGACCGAGTTCAACGAGTAGAGTGTGTAAGCGTTTTTGTATCCGACCGAGAGTGAACTAAAAAGAAACAGAGTCATTATCACTGTGAAACACAGTTGCATCGATGTTGAACAATTGCGGAAGGTGGGTGAGGTCAGTGAACCATCGTATCAGCTGGCCGAAGGAAAACATATTCTCGAGACACAGTGGAATGAGTAACGAAGCTGGTCTCTATGCTCGATTTGGATCCATAGTTGGAACCTTGAATTAAAATGTAATTACTGAGTGCCAAAACGATTCTAGGTTCTGACGGATTCCTCGCTCTTGTTCAAGGTCTTCTCCAAATGTGCGACACGAAAACATTTGCAAAGACGCAAAATCATTTCCTTATCAATTGGGTTTAGAAGGAAAATGCGAAGCGATTCCGTGTTTATACATGCGCGAATGAGAGACAACGAAAACTTCAAATTCGACTGATTCATTGACGGACGCACGTTTCGAGTTCAATTTTCAATGTTAAAGTTGTTTGTTTTGCTCCGAAAAGTTTTGATTCCGAAAAATCGATAATCTGGCGAGTCAACAGCCGCGTTACTCACGTGAAATCTTGGTTGAAATTGATGCAGCAGTCTCCGGAGTCTATATCAGCCATTGTTCAGTGGTTCGCAAAGTTAAATTAATTAACTTTTCAGCTGTTTGGCTTTGTTTTCGTATTTTTCTGCGTCACTCGGATTTGATTTGGCTAGAAATCGTCTCTGGAAGCGTGATCTCGTGAGCACTGTTAGTAGGATTCGCGAATATCTTCGTCGATAAAAGTCTCGCGAATTGGTTTTGTGTTTTTTCTATTACATCAAATTTTTCAAAACAAAGAAATCAGCTGTAGAACAATTCTCTGCGAATTTTCGTCACTTCTCGCGACGAATTCAATGTCAGTTCGTAGGCAGGCGATTATTTACAAGAACACTAGCTTAATCACGACGGATACCACGGATTTGAAGCAAAGTATTAGAGAAAGGATCGTATTTTTATTCTGAACTAATCTGTATGCAGCTTATTCGAGGGGCACTCAAAGTGGCAACAGACTGGCGCTGAATAAGTTGCACACTGTCAACCAGCAGTTTGAAAAAAAAAACAAATCTAAACCTGGTCGAGTTATGGCTTCGATCAACGAGCAGCGAGTGATTGTCGTCCAGCAAAGCGTTCCAAAGCTCATCAAAAGCCTCACTGGCTTCACCGTAAGTCGAATTCTCGCCTTAAACACTGATTCAACCGTCAATTCCATTAAAAACTGCTTTTAGCCGTCGACTGAACCAGAAAACTTCAAGATCTGCGTTCAATACGCGTTCTCTCACATCAAACATCACAGATACCTGACAGTGAACTCGCATGAGATCAAGCGAGACATCGACGGAATATGCGAAAAGTTGAGATTTTCCAATTTCCACGACACCGAGAAAACCTTCCGGAAGCTGGTGGAAGACTCGGTCAGCCATGAACTGGCAGTTACGCACTATGAAAACGATGCCATGTACGCAATCCTGAACCTTCTCACAGCGCTTGCTTACGACCCAATCAGCAAACTAAAAGTGAAATTGAGAACTGGCCAGGAAGTTATCACTTTCAAGCACACTCCGTCTGAAGGACCGAAGAGAGCCAGCAATGCGTTTATCTCGTCGTTGCTTAAAGACAACTTCAAGCTCCAGAGAAACGATACCGACTCTGAGTTGAGTGAATGGAGTGAGACGGGTTCCGATGAAGAAGTCGAAGACGTGAACAGCAGTGGCAAAACTTCAAACGAAAGCCAAGTTCCGGCTCCACCATCAACTGTGAGCACTTTGAAGCCTCCAGAAAAGCCGATCGTGTTTCAAACACTAAAAATTGAGAATCCAGAGAAGTGGCTTAGAGACAACGTTCAGAACTCTTGGTGGGCAGAAGAAGTTACATCTTCTGGCGTTATTAGCTCTCACCCGACAGCAAACTTTTGCACGTTGTGGCAGAAACATCTCTGCGAAAAGTCTCTGGGATTCATCAAACCTCGTCCGTTCTCCTTAGTCAGCGAGTATTGCCTGTTGCGCGAGATTTTCTGGATGTTCCTGAATCCGATCGACTGCAAGTTCTTCAAAATCGACCATAACGAGATTGTTTTGATGCCGAACGTGACTCTTCCAAGTTCAATGCCTGAATCTCTTCATCTTTTCTTGAACGACATTCTCAGAGCAATTAATCTCATGTTCCATCTCAAGTCAGAGTATCAGCAAGCCAGTCAGTCGCCAGTGCTCAGTCACACTCTGGAAACTTACTTCAACGCCGTTCAGCCGTACCTCAATCGAATCCAAGAATTTTTTCTCGAAGAAGAAGCAAAAGTGCAAGCGCAACAAGAAACTTACACAATCGTCACCTTCAATAACAAACTGAGACCGCACAAGAGAATGCTGGAGATGCTTTGGGACATACACACAACTTCAGTTTTACCCGATGATAAATATCCACCGCACGTCTGCGCCGCTCATCTGATTGCGAGCTTGCATGTTCACGTCCTGATTAGCTGCGCTAAGGAGAAGAAAAATCTCGCAATTGATTTGCTGATCAGCAGCCTCAAGATGTTCCTGAAGATATTCGAAGTTTGGTGGACCAAATCGAGACTAGATGACTTGAAACACGAGTTTTTGATGGAAATTGTGGAAGAAAACGAGCAGGAACAGATCAGACCGCGGCTTTTTGCCAAGTGCAGAGAAAAATCTTTTTATCTCAACGACTCAGTCTCGAAGCGAATCACCACGGATCCAATTGTTACGACGATGTTGAGTTACTCTGAGAAGGCCAGTTTCACCCTGGATATCATTAGCAAGCTCAATCGAGTGCACGAGATGCGACAACTCATCAAAAATTCTTCGTCGCTTTACCAAGAGTTTGTGCAACTCGTAGAATGCGAAGTTTCGAAGTTTTCTCAGCACAAAGAAGACAATAGTTCAACTTCAAACTTACCAGATGAAAAAGTCGATGATAAGACTCTGAAAAACCGAAGACTTGTTGAAGACATCAAAAGTGGAATGATCGCCAACGACGAGCATCTTCTCCTGCTGGCCTTTGATTCAACGTTCAAGCAACTTGCGAAAGAGAAGAAAGCAGAAGTAAAACCCGAAGATCTCTACAGCAAGCTGAACAATGCTTCGAGTTTCATCCTCCTGCCGGTAGAACGAAGCATAATCGTAGCGCTCGCAGAACTGTTGGGAAATAAGATCGCGCTCGCCGACACCTTTGTGATGAACATTTACTTCAACGAGTTCAACGTTGATCAGCATCTGCAAGAAATCCGCAAAGTTTTCTTCTTGTCCAACGAGCTTACCAATTTCTTCTACTTGAAACTTTTTCCACAAATGGAAGCTGATGATAGCTCTTGGGCCAACCCTTATATGCTCACGGTCGCTTTCAACGACGCAATTTACAGCGGCAACCGGCATCAAAGTTCGAGTTTGTTCAGCGTAGAAGTTAACCGCAAGATCAGCCACTCGATTTTCGATGTCGTCGATGGAATTACGATTTTCTTTGTCAACAAGGACTTGACTAACGTGTTCACTCCAGATGCTATGCAGAAATATAACGATGGTAACGTTTGAAAACTTTAACATGAACAAGTTGACATTAAAAAATATTTCAACAGCTTTCAGATTCCTTTTGAAGATCAAATGGGGACAACAAATTCTGCAAAACCTACGCTTCCCAGACTTCTTCAAGCAACGAGCACCTTACGCGCGCTTGCAAATGATAGATACGGTCATCAAGCGCCTGGCTTTGACTAGATTCGCCATGCTGTACTCGATCAACTCGTTGCACAATCATCTGATGGAGATGCTGCAAGGACTAAGCCTGCAATTCGACATCAAAGTTGCCAAAGCAAAAACGGTTTCAGAGCTCATCAATCATCACCGAGAATTCGTCTCAGCTTTTCACAACAACTCATTCCTCGGCCCACAATCAGCAAACACTTGCGGATTGATCCTCGAAACACTGAAGCTGGCGAAGGTTTTGAAAGTCGAGTGGAACAACGTGACCGCCTTCGCTGGTTTAGATGAATCTGGATGTTTCGACACGATCTCACTTCAAGATATCGAGATCAACACCATTGAGATTGAAAAAGCTTTCGGTGTTTGCGAGTATGAATTGAAAGTTCTGTTGGACATTTAACTTTGAATGGATTATCAAAGGCACAACTACTTGCCAAATTCTAAGATCTAAAAGTTCGAGTGAATCCAATTAAGCCCGTTCCTTGTAACTTATCAATATGAAATAAAATTTTGTTGCATAAATTTTTATTGTGGAGCTTTTTCCTTCAGAATTTCCATAAAATCGAATGATTGCCGTCTTTTAGAAAAATTAATAAATAGATTTTGTGGAGATTAACAGAGTTCATAGACACGCCACATTCATTTACGCGACACATTGAAATAACAAAAATAGTTTTTAACGAGGGTATAGCTTTCGATTTAGTGAATTTTGAATTCATTGGTTGGCACATGAATGGCCCTTGAGGTTTCGCTTTATATGGTCATTGAATGGCGGCGCAGATTGACGACGATTTAGGTCTTCAAGCTGAAAACCATGCTCAAGAACTGCTCGTAGTGAATTCTAAAAGGAAAAGAACATTTGTTTACATGAATAATTCATGAATGCAAACGAAAAACTTACGTGATAATGCCGTCTTGGTCAGTGTCGTACTGACGGAAAGAAGAAGTTAGCGTGTACAGTAAGACGCAGCACTGGATGAAGTCGTCGAAGAGAATCGTGCCTTGCCCAATTCGATCAAATTTGCGAACAAGCATTTCAACCAACCAATCGCTGAGGCGGTAGCCAAAGCTGGTCAATGCCACTTTCAACTCGTTCTTGTCAATGGATCCCGAGCTGTCAGTGTCAAAGGAGCGGAAGCAGTTTTGCCAATCTGTCACGTACTTCCAGAGCGCACCGAAATCTAAAATTAATTGTTTTGAACTTTGAGCTGATAAGAAGTTCTGTTCTGTTTACCTTGGAAGTTGACAGTTCCCGTGTTGCCTTTGTCGAACATGCCGATCATTAGGCGAACTGTTTCCTTGTTGAATGGTGTCCAAGTTCCATTGCTGAGCGCTGCTTGCAGCTCATCGGCGCTGATGTTTCCAGAACGATCTCTGTCAACTCTGTAATGAAACGTTGAGTCAGCGTCACGTGATTCATCCAAAGTCATAAAGTATTGATAACATCTTCTAACTATTTTAGAAGACATTATTGAACCTTTATGATGAAATCGCAGCCAAATGAGTCATAGACACGCAGCTACTTCCGACTCTCCGCTACTCACTTTTGAAAGACGTCCCACAGGAACTGTTGGCTAGGCATTGCAGACTGGAACGACATGTCTCGGTGCTTAATTCGACTTGCCTATGGAATTATATTTTTTCTGTTTTCGATGTTCTTGTTTTGAAGGCTCTACGCACAAAATTGCAGGGCCTTCGAGAGGGGACTCGTCTGATGTTCAATGAATTGGAGTTTTCTCGACTGTTTTCAAGTTTCTATAATAATTAAAAAAAATTCAGTCGATAGACTTCAGAATCAACACTGAGAACCCATATGACCTAACCCAGCTATCAGAGGCCATGCTCAGTGTGTGCGTTCAGAAACATTTTCGCGGGAAGTTCGTAAACATTGGAATGGAAATCGACGATCTTTTCGATTTTGATCACGACCTGCTGGAAGAAGAGTGCCTAAATGCATCGATCCTCGAAGAACCTGCGCTAACGGAGGCGGTCAGCGTGAGCGAAGATTTACTGTCCTTGTTCCTTTCCTGTTCCGGCGATGCAGTTCCCAACGAGTCAACGGAGTCTCTCTTTAGGAAGGACTTGAAGGCGCTGCTGAGTAACCAGGTATACGCATTGCCGAGTGAAATCGAGCTGTTTAACTTCGATTTTGATGGCGCAACTTTACCGATCAACACTTTAATCAAAATGTTGAGGATGAACGTCCAGAAGCTCGCTTGTTCCACAATCGACTCGTTCGGAAGTCGAATCAACACATTCTACGTCAGTCGCGAGAGTGTCACGAAGCTGATGCTGATCTTACGATGCAATTTTTCTGATTTGAGGTGAGTGACAGCGGGGGAACAGGTAAGAGCCGAGTGAAGAAATTAAAATTCTTTTATTGTAGCGATCACCAATTGCAACTGATCAGAACCACCCTCGGAACCTTCGATTCAATGCCGAACTTCAGCCAGATTCAAGCCTCGCACAGCGTCGATGGAAATCGATCAAACTCGTCCTCTTATCATCTTCTCCACGGAAACCTCGAATGGCGGTGGATTTACCTAACGATTTTGTATAAAATCGAGACTGCGAACGGTGTCATCGGCTCTGATCAGTCAGAGTTCAACTCAGAGCTGCTCTTGTTGCTCTACGACTTGATCACGCTGTCGATCAGCAAATTTCACAAACTAACCAGCGCATCGATCATCTTTAACTCTCCTTTCATCTGCTCTTGTGTGAAAGTACTTTGGATTCTCGTTTATGAGTTGGTCGAAGGACTCCAAGGAACTGAAAGCTTCTGGAAAATAATTTCAAATGTTTTCAACGACTTGAAGAACAACAAAAATCCGTACGCAAGCTTGCCGTCAAAGAAGTTGCTGCTTCGAAACTCGTCCAACGTCACTTGCAAAAACTTCGATCAGATGTCGATTTGGCTGATTTGCGGATTGGTGAAGACACTTGAGGCTGGTAACTCCAACAACCGTGCAAGCTACGAGATCTTTGAAAGTCAAATGAAAAACTACTTAACCGTCGACCCTTCCGAAGAAAACCTGCGAGTTCTTCTAGTGATCATCTCGGAAGTGATCTCAGACTTCTGGGCACCTCGATCCGAAGTTTTGATGCTGCTCTGGGAAGGCTTTCACCGGAAAATCAACTCGCCGTTCTTAGTGCCTGGTCAAAACCCAAGTGCCATGTCTGTTTCGTCTGTTTCTGGTGCTGGCTTCTTGGAAAAAATCAAAGCACTGCAGTCAAGTACGAGCAAGCTCAACCCAAACACTACCAGCTTCGACATGTTTGTCTACTTGCTTGGCAAATTAGTCAAAACTTTCACTGATGAAGGACAAAAAATTCAAGTTCAGAAGATCTTCGGCAGAATTTACACGAAATTCCCAGCAAACAAGCTGCAAACCTTGAATGAAATGGGAATTCACAATCTTTTGAAGCTGTTCTTGACCCTGTCGCTGTCCACAAACTTTCAAGATGTTGCAAAGAAGGTGTCGGAGACGCTGCTGCAGATCTCATTCGGGAAAATCAATCACCAGCAGCAACTGATGAAGGGACACATCGCAATGCTTATTCTACACCGAGAAAACCAGTTGAATGTGTCTTACTATGTCATGAAGCTGATGGTACAAGTCAACCAATTAACAGAGAGATCAAGCAGCAGCGTGTCTGCCGTCTTGAAAATCGTCGCTGACGCACTTCCCGCGATAGTTTTGTACAACGCAAGTGAAGAATTGTTCGAGAACGGCGAAGAACTTTTGCTAGAGTCTTGGATTGTCAAATATTTGACGGCCGGAACATCAGCTGAACAAGATCGAGTCTTCGAGACTCTAACAAAAATCATCGAAAGGGTTCGAGAAGCGCAATCAAAATCGCTTCAGTCAACAAACCTCATTGAAATCGTCAAGAAAATTTGTGACTTTCTTCTGCCTTACTGCAAGCAAACCTTTGGTAAAAGTGACACGACTTGGATGCCGACGATGATCGCAAACTTGTGCTTACTTGTTGTTGGCTACGATCACCTCAAGTCAAATGACATTCCGAAATTTGAAGTTTTGTTCAAAACCTTCATCGACCACACAGGCAGCAGCAGCGTTGAAAACAGCGTGAAATTCTTGACCGTGATTTTAGAAAGCAAAGAAAAGCTTAAACAACTCGACCAACTCGCTATAATGCAACACTGGATCAAATGTTCATTCATGCTAAGCGGTAACAACGAGTTCCTGAAGCAGCTGACTCAATGCATGCTGAAGTTCGAAGAGTTCACTTCGCTTTGTGAAACTGCACGAAACCAACCCGAAGAGTTTCTCAGTTCAAAAGAACCGCTCTGCGTCTTCATAACCGACATCGGGAGAAAATATTCAACGTCGAGTCATCAAATCAGACTCCAGCTGATCGAGAAGATGCACAATTACTTCCTGACTTTCGAGAAATGGTCGCTTCCGATAGTGCAACTTCAACAACAGCAAGTCTCCAGGAACGCTGCAGCAGTGAGCACTGACGAGGTCGTGATGCGGATTTACACGTTTATCTCTTTCACAATTCTGCACTGTCCCGAGCTGATTTACGTTCGATCCAAGACGCAGTGCTTCTTCAACATCGCAATGATGAGATTCATTCTTCCAACTTCTCTGCTGATGGGTCAGGCACAGCCACGATCGATCGTCGTCTCTATCTACAGAGTTTGGCCTCTGCTGATCGAAGGAATTTTCAAACTCGACCACAAGAACGATACTCAAATCGGGAAAGTTCTGAACGACGTCATTGTAAAGTGGGCGCCGTTGCTCAAGATCTCAACCAACACCAAAGTCGTCGCTAAGCCATTCATCAACGTGACTAAAAACGAAGCGGTGATCGAGTTGGTCTTCGGGAAGTTGTCAAAAGCTTATGTGGCGTTGCAAAATCGAAATCCTTCGCCGCACGCTTGCATGATTTTGACGATGATCGAAGAAGTTCTGCATGTGATAGAAAGCGACGAGAGAAAGCTGCTGCTGCTGTGGAAGAGCTCGATGGTTCACGTCATTGAAGCGGCTATGATGTCAGAAGACAACGCGCCGAGTCAGATAACGTGTTTTAATCTTTTGGAAAGATTCACGAAATACAAACACTTCGAATCGTCACATGCTTTGAAAGAACTTTTCGTCAATTCAATTCAAATGATGACTCAGAACAATTTGTCTTATCATTCGGGTTTCTGCTTCCGGTGAGTTTGACTTGGAAATTCCGAAGAAATTAATCACGAACAATTTTTTTCACAGGTTCATGACGAAATTGGCGAACTTTTCTCCAAAAGTCGTCGGTGGTTTGATGCCGTTCCTGATGACACAGATCAAAAAATGCGAACAAGTGCGAGGATCAGGAGTTGACTCAAAGCTCCGCGCGCTCCACGAACAGTTGCAGTTCAAGCTGAATAAAAATTAAGTCTGACTCGCTGTCGATTCAACTTTATCTGTTATTCTGTTCGGTGTCATGTTCACCATGGAACGTTTCTATGTACTCAAATATTTTCTCAAGTCTAGGAACCACCATAAAAAATATCACGTGCCGAAAAGAATTCTCTACAAATGATGCGAAGTGTCAGAAACGAAGAAGAAGGGAACTGACGATCGCCGAACACCACTTGTTTACTTTACTAATTGTTATGTTTCAGTCTCGAGTCAATTTCCCGACGCATAGCAATACGAGAATATAAATAAAACCAATTCAGTCTTTAATTGATAGCCGAAGTGGAAACAACTTTAAAGCAATGAAATATCTCGCTGTGTTTTCTTTAATTTGTTTCATGAGTTTTAACTTGCCAAGTGAGTTTATACGGAAGCCCACCAAAAACCTTTCGAAAATGGTGAAAAAAATCTCAATAATCTCGCATTTCAGATGTCGACGGCTTAAAATGTTACAATTGCTCGAGCAACGATAACCCCAACTGCAGCGATCCTTTCACGGCAGAAGCCTCGGTAATTGAGTGCCCTCCGGCGCCATATCATATCAGACACTTGACTGATAAAACCGAAGCCGTTTTCTGCAGGAAAATAAAGCAAATTGGTAAGAAGAAGAACGTTATGTAAATTAAATCATCGCCCATTAATTGGTTCTTGATTGATGTTTTAGTTGAAGGAGGGACTTATCAAATCATGACTCGCCAGTGCGGCTACTTAGAAAACAACGACACGAAAAGAGATCCAGCAATACCGTGCTTCAAAAATGCCTTCACTGCTTATTCGTCATCGCTTTATTGTGACTGCACCGAAGACAACTGTAACTCAGCAGATGGACCCAAATATCACAAAGTGATGATCGTTTTAGTTCTTATCGCCATATCCAGTATTTTCACCCGATGATGATTAGTCAGTGATGAACGTTTCTTATAAGATTTCATGTGATCATGAAAAATATCTCGTTGGAATAAAGAAAGATCTGCAAGAATAAGAAATTCCAACGCTTTATGAATATTTCTTATTGTTCACTGGTAAACCCACACCGACGAAGAATGGCGAGATTATGTTTTCTTCAGCTTTACATGGTTTGATGTGTAAATTAAATTAGGTATTCGACCGTATACAATTTTTTTTGTCTTTCGAGTCAAAATCACTCGCAGTAAAAAGTAAAAATTAACTTTACATTAACGAACATTAACCACGATTAAAAATTGTCATTGCAGTTGTCATCGCTTAGATCGAGTCTTGAATCCGTTGAATCATTTTTGTCACAAACTCCAGCATAACTTCTTCGCGTTTTGATCCAGTGTCCATCACTTCTTCATGATTGGCTATTTGAATAAGAAGCATACAAATTTATTAGCACTGAATTGCGATAGTTCTTTCGGTTAGATCAAACTTCAAACTGAAAGCGATCATTGTGTGACGTGCAATCATAATAAAACTTGTTATCGTTCATAAAAATTATCATCTGAGATAGTGAATTTACCTTCTTGAAGTGCTTCGTAGTCAGTTACGCATTTGTTGGTGATAAGAGAGAAGGCAAAGACTTTCATGTCGCAGTGACGAGCTGTGATGACTTCATGAACCTGTTTGGAAATAAAAGTTTTAGCGTTTGTTGTTTGTTTTAAAAAAAATTCTTACCGTGGACATTCCAACGGCATCGACGCCGAGAAGTTTCCACATCTTGAGTTCAGCAACTGTCTCGTAATTCGGACCTCCGAGACACGTGTAGACTCCAGTTCGGGCTTCGTGGCTTATTCCCATATCACGTGCAAGGTTTAGTGCAAGACTTATCAGTTCGGGATCATAAGCCTTGCTCATCGGTGGGAATCTTGGTCCAAATCTATTGAAAATAATTTCATTTAAAATTAATTGAAATTCTGCATGATTAAAATTAATTGGTTATCATGACGTAGACAATCTTCACATTTTACGAGATGTTTGTGGAATTTTTTGTAGACTCAGAATTGTTTGGACGAGTTTTAAATACAAAATCTATTTGGTTTACAATCGCAAAAGCTTTAAAACTCACGTGGAGTTCTTTTTAAATTTATAATCCCTGGAATTCTATTGCGAAAAAAGATTTAATTTCACGTTATCTTTAGCGATAACCTGTCAAAGCCTTTAAAGCCTTCTCTTAAATAATCAAAACTCACCTCAAATCATTCGGTCCTTGAAGCGGTGAGTTGCCAGCGAATCCCATGATGTTGATGTGATCTCTGACAATCATTATGTCACCGACGTTATAATCGTTGTTCAGCCCCCCAGCAGCATTCGTAGCCACTAAGTGTGTGCACCCGACAATTTTCATGACACGCACGGGCATTGCACACTTCGCCAGCGGGTATCCTTCGTAGTAATGGAAGCGGCCTTGCATGCACATGACTTCAACGCCATTGAGTAGACCGAAAATCATTTTCCCAGCATGACCTTGAACTGTCGATAGGGGGAAGTTAGGAATTACCTCGTATGGGAAGCTGTCGGCGTTTGTGAGATTGTCCGCAAGGTGACCCAAGCCTGATCCGCAGATAATGCCGATTTTCGGGCGGAATTTCGTTCTTAACAGAAGGTAATTTGCGATGTCGTTCACGGTTTCGTAAGAGTATCTGGGGAGAACGAATTCACGATTATGGCTTTGACGAATCCGAGATTAGGGCTGACAGAGACTATATATTCTACGTTGGACTTTTAACGACCATTTACTTGTTGTTGTGCGCTGATGTGATTCGTTTCGCAGAAGATCAGAGATTAATGAAAAAGACACGACGCGCTCGGGAATTAAAAACATTTGCTGATAACAGAAAAAGAGGCAAACTCGCGACGATGATCTTTGTTCAAGAATCATCCAAAACTAGCGGTTATCAGTTCAGCGGGCAAAAAAAAATCAAATCGCTCATAATGAAGCGAATGATGAATGTAAACAGTTTGATCTCCAGTCACTGCTGGTGATCTAGTGATCGAAGTATTTTCCGCTGAAAGCTGCACTCCCTTGACTTGCTGATTGCAGCAGTGATTTAAGTGCGCGCATGCGCCAGCTTATCAATTTATTCTAATCCAATCACAGGCGATCGATCACAGAAGATTGATAAAGTCATGTTTATATATTTGTTTTAATTAAAATGGGAATCTCGAGACTTTATTTTTTACTGTCGGGATCAACAAGGGTGTCATGACGTCGGGTTTTTTTTTTAAAAAAACTGATCGCAATTTCATCACTCAAATTAATAGTTTGCAGACGTTTTTGCGTCTTAAGAAATTTGAAGCTTGAATATTTTTCTCTCAAGAACTGGTTTGTGGCCTTAAACGTGTTCTCGGTAACTGCCAAGTTCTTCGTTTGTTGATAAACTTACGATTCTTGGACCGAATACGTTGGCGAAGATGTTCTTGGAGGAGTCGAGCTGAGCGACGAGAACGAATTGTCGTTTTTCTTGATCTTCACTCCATTTGAGTGGGCTTTGTTCACTTCAAGGTACACAGTTGGGCTGACTTCTTCGGGCATCTTTAAATTCTTATTTCACTTATGTTCACTAAATCGAGTTTGTTATCTGCAACTTTTTTTTTATTCCGCACTGTTTGACTGTTATTTCGAAACTGAAGCAAGAACCGAGTTTTCTTATTTGTTTTAAAGGCTCGGACGGGGAAAAAACGCAAGCAGAATGTGAACGTATTTGAACGTCTAGTAAATGAAATTTTTCATTCATCGAGCGCAATACAAACAACTGCTGAGGGGTCATTCTTGAGACGTCATCAATTATCTCTCTGAGTTATAAACTAATCGTGCTCGGGTTTATTTTTCACGTTTCTTTCCGATTATTTTTGTAGGCAGTTAATTAGACTAGCTTAAGCTCGTGCTTTCTGACAAAGCCTTTTTTGTTCAATAATGAGGACAAAACGAGATTTCTGGAATATTCTAGATTCTCCATTCAAGGCGCTTCAATCAAACAAAGTTGTTTGAAAACAAGTCGTAAACGAGAACACTCAACATACTTTTATTCGCTTGGCGTATGATATTGACGGTGCCAGGGACTTAATTACACTGCGTAGTCAAAATAGCTGACTATCAGTCGCATGTCAGACAAAACGTTGCTGTTATGCAATTTTCTACACGAGTGTGAATCCCAGAAATTAAAAAGCTGTGAACCACTGCAATTTGCACACTTTTCAGAATACTTCAAAACACGAGTCAGAACAACAAACGTTCTCAATAAATCAGCCATTTGTAACACATTTAGGTTCGTTAAACTGAAGCAAAACCGCCCTGAACCAGATCTTGTTGATATTGATGGTTTCGTTGAATGAACGGAATCGAAGTGTGTAAAAACCGAAACCGATCGCGCGTCACTTGTGTGTGATAATTAACTGAACGTATTTTAAGGTCAGCTTAGCAGCGACTGATAATGTCACGTGATCAGAAGATCGCTGTCACTCAACATAAACACATCAATTGAACATAATTTTATGCTGGTGAATGCCACTTAAGCCATGTTGACCGACACTTGAAGAGACATTAAATTACCCTCGTTCTAAAAACAGCGAGAAAATTAAATTTTCGCTCGTTTGCGAATTTTATTTAAGTGTATTCTAAGTTTTAAAAATAGTTGGCACAAATCTCTCTGAAAGCTCGCTACTTGGAAGCTTTTTCATTCATCGCTACAACCATATCGCTGACAAATCTCGTTATTAGGTCTTGCCGTCGCAGCCCGATGGTGACGACATCTTCATGATTCGTTTCGCCGTGTGTCTCGTACTCGGTTTCACACTTGTTGGTGATAAGAGAAAATGCAAAAACTTTCATATCACAATGAACGGCGGTGATGACTTCGTGGACCTGTTTGGAGATGTTATTTATTTCCACGATGATTAAAGTGTTTGTTCCACTCACGGTAGACATTCCAACTGCATCCACTCCGAGAATCTTCCACATTCTCAATTCAGCTACTGTCTCGTAGTTCGGGCCGCCCACGCAAATGTAAACTCCCGAGTGAGTCTCGAGCCCGATTTTTTGGGACAGGTTCTGTGCGATTCTGATGAGTTCTGGATCGTAAGCTTTGCCCATCGTCGGGAATCGGGGACCGAACCTGTTTTAGAAATCAGTCAAAACAATCTCCAGACAAGTTTAAATTGAAGTCACCTCGTGTCGTTCGGTCCTTGAAGCGGCGAGTTGCCAGCGAATCCCATGATGTTGATGTGATCCTTCACGATCATGATATCGCCAACACTGTAATCACTGTTGAGTCCTCCAGCAGCGTTAGTCGCGATCAACTGAGTGCATCCGACGAGTTTCATCACTCGAATTGGCATTGCACACTTTGCCAGCGGATATCCTTCGTAGTAATGGAAGCGGCCTTGCATGCACATGACTTCAACACCGCCAAGTTTCCCGAAAATGAGTTTTCCAGCATGACCGGACACCGTTGAAATTGGGAAGTTTGGGATTTTCTCATAAGGGAAGCTGTCAATGTCGGTTAAGTTAGTGGCGAGGTGACCCAAGCCAGTTCCACAGACAATTCCGATCTTCGGGCGGATTTTTGTTCTCTCAAGCAAGAAGTTTGCGATATCGTCGATGAATTCATAAGGAAATCTGAAAATAATTATTGACAGTCGTCAGAGATTGTTGTTCATTTAAACCAAAAACTTGATACACAGCTTCAAATGTCGAGTTCACAGAAAGTTTCTTCAATTTCTTTTCACTTTTTTTGTTCCAGATGAACGAGATGAAAATCGTTCTTTCAATTTGCACACTTACGATTCACTACTTGAAAACGACGGTGACGAAGCACGGGGCGGCGATGAAGCTAACTCTGAACCATTGAATTTAGTCACACCGTTTGTGCCATTCTTGGAAATTAAATCGTTGTCAGTCCCATTCGAGTAACTTAAAGGCATCTTTTGGTTTTACTTTCTCTCACAAAATTCACTTGAACGTTAATGTATCAAGAATTTCACTTAAAATTCTATATATCAAGCTAATGCTAGTCCACGAGCAACTGAAAATTTGTCAGCTGACTCGCGTGCCTTATAAAGCAGAAAACAAATTGGTGGAACGATGCTCAATTTTTTCCTACACGCTCAAAACAAAGCAGCTTGATAACAAAAATTACAAAAATCAAGTTTTCAATTCAAAGGTTTCCTGTAGTCAGCTGTTGTAATGCTGTGAATTAGTGATTCGACGATCATTTGCTTTATTAAGTTGCAGCACTAATTAACTCAAGACACACGATCGCCGCGGTGATCGGAATGACTTAAAGAATGCGCGAAAAAACAGAATTCCTGAAATACGAATAGAGTTCGACTTGGTTTCGATGGAACCTGATGGAACATGCGCAGTTAACAGTTTTACTTAGACGACCTTGAGACCAGATGCAATAATTAGTCTGATAATTAGCCTTCAAACGATCAAAACCGAGTGTATTACAAACGCATTAATCATGAAAATATTTCTGGTGTTTTAGTATTAGCTGCTATCAAAGCTTATTTGTTTCATCTGTCGAGCTGTCTTTCTCGTTGTGCAAATCTTTTTTCGCCTGCAAGGCTACGTCAGATAAAAGAATGTGTAAAAGTGATAATTTTTTTCTTAACTGAGATGATAAAGTTACTACTTAAAGTGTCATTGTGAGAATGAGATTGTTCTCTGTGCAAGGCAAATAAGATTATTTTGACAAAAATTCTTTGAGATTAACCACAGTTACCTTGGAAAGAGTCATCTGAGCTTCGAAAGGTTTCCGAAATCATCTGAAAAAACGAGCAGCGAACGAAAAATCGTTTTGTTTTCATTGAATAATTTACTTTTATTGTGTAATCCATTCATTTTAATGCTTCTTTTCGTTTATTGTTTAGTTAAACAGTTTTTTGACTTCACAAAAGGGCTTTTCATTTACTTTTATGTCAGTAAAACATTTATGGATGGCTTTTTTGGCAACACACATGTTTGAGGTTTCTACTCTGGTAATTGTGGAATCCATCATCGTGAACGTTTATTGTTTGGGAAATTTTGGAGATTGAAACTGTTTCGACTTAAGCCGTGAAAGGACACGAGTAACTCAATCGAAGCATCAATGGTTGAAGGAAGTAGGCCGACTGTGTAATCTAATGGTGTCTTTACCCTTGGAAGTCGATATACGCGAGTAATTTTTCACGACTTATTGTTCCGGATTTTCCGAGCATCGAAAATCTCGGAAGTAAATTTAGAACTAACAAGATTATCAATGTTTGATGTTTTTTGTCGCCTCAATTTTTAATTTAAATTCTTCATTTTTGCACTAATTTTGAGTTTTTATTAAAACCAACTACATTTTATCGTTAAAAAACCGTTTTCTACATTTTAGGTGAATCAAATATCAAAAAGAGTTTTTTTACTCGAGTCTTTCGTAAAAAATTAGTCTTGTAATGAAGGAAACCTAATTTCTCTAATCGGGAAGGACGTCGGCGTATGGCAAATTGGGTAAGGTGCCTGCTAAATAGACCTTTGTGTTTAAATCACACGAGTGCTTGACTAAAAGTCCTCTAATTTGACACATGTTTAGTAAGTCAAGATTCCGGCGCATTCGCGAGAACTTACAGTGAATTTGTGGGCGTTTATCTTAAAAATTAATTTTAGTTTTAATAGAAAAATGTTTTTTGTTGCTCGATTCAGAGAAATTATCCTTACGAAACAAGAGTTTCAACTTACGTCGCGATACGAATAAATAAGTTAATAAGTGCTCATCGTTCTTCAAAAGTTCTTCAAGTAAAAAATGTTAAGTTGAGTTGGTTTTTTGTTGATTTTATAGACACTAGTCATAATTAGTTTAATGTACGATAATTAAATGTGATTTCATGTTACGCATGTTACGCGAACTAGCCTTTTTGTATCTACCACGAAGAAATAGAGAGTGAAATACATTATCTTAAAAAACGGGGAAAACTTTGCTACAAACATTAGCCAACAAAGTCTTATAACTGACTTAAACGATAAAAACTCGCTCAATCCTTTCGGGAATTGCATCCACAACTTAATAATCATTTGCACGGATAAAAACTAAAAGAAGTTCCAATAAATTAGTTTTGATTAGAAATGAAGTCTTTTGTACAAACGAAAACTGTTCGTCAATTTTGAAGAAAAGCGAGTAATAAATAAATTCAGGCAATTACTAAATTAATCAAATGACGACGAGAGCTTTGAGTCTTTACTTCTTGACCACAACCTTCTTGTCCTTCGCAGCTTTCTTTTCAGCTTTCTTTATGAGCTTTTCTCGCTCTTTGATGTCCTTCTCCGTCTGTCTTCGTTCTTTCTCGTTCAGTCGCTTAAGCTCCTTGATGTTCTTCTTAAGAATTTTCTTGTCGTCTCCAAGAACGTTCAAAATCTTAAAGTCTCGCGAATCAAGTTGCATCAGGGCACCGCCTTCGACACCATGCTCGATGAATTTCGGCACGTGGTGTTCCATGTTGATGCCTAACAGCCAATGGCAGACCTTTTCAAGATGAATTAAGTTAAATATTTGAAATAAATCAAGAAAAACAAATTTACCTGCTCATTGTTCCACTGCTCAACTGGTCCACTCTTCCATTGGTGTGTCGACATTTTGATGCGGTCACTCGAGAAACTCGTCGACGACCCGCTCAAATCTAGTGTACGGCTTGGAGAGTAAGCAGGGCTGGAGTCACTCGACGCGGACGATGGGGAAGGTGGGGCTTGTTGTTTCCAAGGAGTTGTACCTGGTGGCGACAACGATTGCGGAACGATATTTTTAACTACAGAATGTCCGATCAGAAGTTAAAGAAAAGAACAAACGGCAAAAAAAAGAAAGAAAACCAAAACTGAATTTATAATTGAATTTGTTTTTGACAATTAGCAGCAATCTAAAGCAGGCTAAACGATACATATCTATCAACTATTAACACAAGCACACACCGTTCACGCCGCTGAGAAGTTTCTCAGTTTTTCCTGCAAGCGAGTACAAGCTTCAAACCATTCAATTACCTTTCGGTTGGGCTTCGTTGACAGCCTTTTTGATTTCGCACAGCAAATTTTGTGAGATCCTTTCGGGATTTGACGGGTTGAGATCGGAGAAGTCATCGCTGGAGTCTCTTGAAGATCCGTCTTCGTTAAGCCGCTTGCCTTCGCGTTCGGCGAGTCTTTCCTTCAGCTGCTCGGCCAGTGACGGCGGAGTTATTCCTTTCAGCCCCTTCGGCCTTCTGCTTGGATACATCCAGGCATCAGGTGACTGATCGTCCAGCTTGTCGTTCGACGATCCCATGTCACTTTCGTAGGAAGAGGCGTTCAGATCTGACCCGTAACTCGAGCTGCTGATCTTCCCACCAATGTTGTCCCGGAAAGTGTTTGGAATTGTCGTGTGAGTCTTAAGATTAAATGCTTGCACTGGCGATGTCGCGTCGTTTCTTTCCTTTTCCTTGTGAACTTGAGCGTAGAGCGGAATCGAAGGAGACACTACGGGTTTGTTGACCGCCGGTGTCGAATAATGAACTCCGTTTGTGAAAGTTGGGTTGTTGTTGGCAGCGTCAATGTTCTGCTCTTCTTCGCTCTCGTCAAGCGTCGAGCTGCTATTGCTGCTGCCTAACTTTTTTGACGAGGGTAATTGACGGTTAGCGAGAGCTCCACGAGATGCCAAATCTTTCTTGCTTTTGTTGGCAGACGAGTCCAGGAGTTCATGCTTGGGAATCGCCGTGTCAAATTCGTCTTTCACGGGGATTTTCCGCTCGACTGTCGCGGTCTTTCCGTCTTCACCTTCGCCGTCGGGTGAAAAATCTGAAATCTCCAAATCCGAATATTCCGATTCGATTTTCTTCTGGAAAAGTGGCTTTGGCGGTTGCTTTCTCGTCATTTGTGGAGTCAGCTTGAGACTTGTACTGTCGTATGGCAAGGAAACTGGCAAACCTGCGCGTTTCTGGGTGTCTTGGAGTTCTTGCTCAAGTGAGATGACTCGATCCTTCAGCTTTTTGACCAAAGCGTTGTATTCGGTGTCTTTCTCTTGAAGGTGTTGCAGATAATATTCTTGGAATTGAATCTAAGATAAAATTAAATCAAGTTTTCGCATTGACTTAATAAAATTATTTTTCTTACCATATCGCGATCACGTTGCTGGAACTCACGAAGCATCTTTTTGACTTTGCTGTACTTTCGTTCGAGGGTTGCGTATTGAGTTTGCGACTGCTGCAGCATGTTCTGGTAATTGTTAGCCTCCTTGCGGATGTCTGCGAGTTCTCGCTCCGTTTGCTTGAACTTTTCATTGATCGCTTCCGTCTCGTTGCACGTTGCTTGGTACTTGATAAGCTAAAATTGGTCGATAAATGTTAGTTTAAGAAAATTGTCACATTTCTAAACGGCGATAATCACAAAAGCACACACAATGCTACGAAAAATCTCTCGTCTTACCTTCTTCTTCATGTTCATCAGTTCACCTTCATGCAATGCAATGGTTTTGATTTTCTAGCAATGTTATTGATGGATGCAATAGAAACGCGCAAAAAATGGAAGAAACAAACAGATGACGTTAGGACCTAGTCGCAAACATAGCTCGACAAGATTATTTGTTAGTTCGCTGACAACAACGCATAACAGTTAATGAGCTGAAGCGGAACTTACCTCTTGAAGGATTCGCTTCAAGGACTCAACGTCGCTTGAGTTGTTGAGCTCGCCGTCGAACAGCGAGTCAATAGCTGCTGTGGTTGGCGACATTGGGCCTTCAGAGAGACTCGAATTGGCAGAGACCGGCAAGGTTGAATCTTCGGACGTTCGTCTCATGTACTCTTCTTGTTGGCGACGAATTCTGTCTTCCTTCTCTTTGTCAGCTTGCAGGCTCTGCCGAATGAGCTGCGCAACCTCTGAGTTGTCGGGATCCTTTTCGCGACCGATCTGGAACTTGACGAGACCAGAAGTGTTGCGGAGAACTGACGCTGCGTAGGCTTGCGTAACTCCAACGAGACTTTTGCCGTCGACTTCGATGATCTGGTCGTTGACGTGGATTCGCCCATCTCGAGCCGCCGCTCCGTTGTCGGTGATAGTCTTAACAAAAATTCCAAGCTTTTCCAAGCCAGAATCAGCGCCAACACCCACTACAAGACAAAATAATTTAGTAAGAAAGATAACATTACAGTTGTCAACTCATGTCTTACTTCCAATGATACTTAAACCAAGTCCTTCTTGCCCCTTCATCAGTTCAACAGGGAAAACGTGCATTTTTTCAACACGCTTCTCCAACTCGTACTCTGCTGACGCCGCAACAGGATCGACGTCTTCGTTGCGTCTGTCATAGTCGTTAACAGAGAATGTCGAGAAAACTTGAATTGGTGCTGTGCTGAACTTGATCTTGAAACCCTTCTTAACTGGAATGTGTTCTTCTTCGTCGTCGCGATCGTTTTCCAGCAATCCTGGAACTTCCATCCAGAAATTGCCGTCGTCGAAGAAGTGAACTCCGTCTTGGTTAACAAAAACTTCCTTTGCTGACTTCGGCGGGTATTCCATTTGTAACGATTCGTCTCCCGACGCATCTGCTTCGACCAGCGACGTCGCTGAGCTGATGACTGATCCATCGCGGTTCGACTCAAGCTTACTCAAGTTGATGCTATCCGAAGTTGTAGTGTTAATGCTTTCATTGGCACTTTTGTTCGACTCCACAGACACGATCGAGTCTTGAAGGAAAGCTGAAGATTCGCAGGCGATGTTTTGATTAAGAAAATCGGATTGATTGTTCGAAAGGTAATCGGATTTGTTAGCGCCTCCCAGAACATCACGCAGCCAGTCAGGCTCGTCGTCTGATCGCTTGCGGAGTGGTTCTTCGGGCAGAGGCGGGAGTTCTTTGTTGTTGGACAAAATTGCCTCCACTTCACGAGCCTGTTCGTCTGATAACAGCGACTGTTGCCTAAGAAACCGAGAACAATTCAATTGATTAGTTGACGTTGTACAGCAGTCGATGATGCAATTTACCTCATTTTGGTTTCCAAAATTCTACATTAATTAATCGAGCAATGACATCGAGTAAAACAATAAGAATTGATGGTATGTAGAGTATGTAGGCATGATTTAATGTGATAGCATACGACAAATGAAATGATTTGTGGTGGTTTATGAGGAAACAAAACAATAGCAATTAATTAAAGTTCTACCCAAAAATCCACGACTAAGTGTTTACCTGGAGCTCAACAGTCGATCGGCCTCGTCAGCAGTCATAGCGTCTGGGATGACATGTTCACTAGCGTTGCTCGTCTTCCGGCAGTTCCTGTCGTTCTCGTCGTTGTCGCTTGCATCGGCGAACTCAACGTCTTGCAGGTCCAACGGAGAATTAAGTTCTGGAACGGGCGGGGGAACTCTCTTGACAGGTGGCTTAAAGTCATCGTCTTCTTCTGTCTCAGTTTCAGATTTTTCGCCGGGAGGCTCTGGCGGTAACTTCTTGTTGAAAACATTGTCGATTTCATCGTCATCGTGAAGTCGGGTCCGGGTTGGGTCGAGAATTCTCTGCGGACTCGCGTAGGTTCTTTCAACTTCAACCTGTTCAACTTTGGCTACTTCGGCTTCAATATCAGCATCGAGGATGTCTTCGTTCTCGAACACAAGATCCTTCACCGGAAGATCCGGTTTAATTGTTGCGTAAACAATTTTCTCCTTGACAATTTCGACACTGTTTCCGTTCTCCAGTCGGCGATACGATTCATTCTCGTGGTATACCTCATCGCTTTCAATGCCTTCCGGCTGTGCACGGTGGGTGAGGTCTGCATAAGTCACACCGCAAATGACGTCGGGATGCGTTGCACTTGGAATTGGCGGAACCGGCGGCATATCATTTTCAAAGTCGTAAGCTGGACTCAGAGCTTTAATCTCCGGCGAGGGCTCGTTGAAGCCGCCTTCGTCAGTTACTGAGCTGTGAATGCTCGGAGTTCGCTGTCCTAAGCCTGCTGCTGGTATAGGAATGCAAATACTCGACACCTTCTTTGATCTCCGATGAGCTTTGTCATCATCTCCATCATCGCTTTGCGATCTTGCCTTGCCTGTTATATATAACGAGAAGAAAATTGTCAATCTCAGTCAGCTTTCAAAGAATTTTAAGCGAAACATTCATTGTTGCGAAAATCTCGGATCTGTTAAATTGAGTGTGAAAGAAAAATTCGCTTTTCGAGGAAAATGTCAGAATCGATGGAAAAATCGGTGGAAGGAAAATTGGGCTTTGACCTGATTCATCGTTTAGATCAAGATTTCATGTTCACGCTGCAACTTGTGGACGCAGCAATGAAAAATTTGTCGGAAGCAGAGCAAGCCTTAGCAAAGAAGTGGCTGATCAAGCTGGGGACGGTAGCTGAGATGACCGACGCCTCTACAAAATTGATAAGAAATTCGTTCCTGGTCAACCTCATTGAAAAGATGGAGGACAGAAGCTTCCAAAGATCGCTGTTCAACTCTCATCCACCCGAAACTCTGCCATCAGCGTCGCCATTCAATGAAGCCTTTGTCGACACCATCCCTGATTGGCTTGACCAGATGCTACGAGATGAATCCGACCAGGTTCACGTTGGCGGCAAGAACTTCGAAACTTACATGGCGACTAAATTGTTCAAGGATGGGCGCGGATCTTGCGCTTATGTGGCTGTATCGGTTGAGAACGAAGGAAGCCAAAACGCATGGGTCAAGATTCGACCGAGCAACAGAGACAAGATTATCAAGGAAGCCTTCGACAAGGAATTCAAATCTTCGTTGTAATTCCTTTTATTTTTTCTGCAAATCATTGAATTCGTTCAAAAAACCTTGATGACTTCGAATAAACTTAAAATTATTGACTGTGGCAACAAACAAACCTTTGCATTCAATGCAGAAACGGCGCAGACTGAGACATATGCTGTTCATTCTTACCAATTTTTTTTTTTGGCAGAATATTTTTTAGTTTTCCTTCGCTATTTCCGGCGAAGTTGATTTTCACTTGGCTTACGCATGCATCTCAATTTTCAGACATGCTTGATTTGAAACGAAACAGCGACCGATGAAATGAAGAATTTGTTCAGACTAATAAATCCGCTTTTTCCGGCTGATTTAAGTTTATTTTATGTAATTCTGTCGTCAGGAACGCGGCGACAGAAGTTTCCGCGAAAACAATTTTCTGCTTTTCGTCGAAAATTTTTCGCTTTCTTCTTCCTTTCCTTGCTTCTCTCACTTGGACAAGAAAATGATTTTGTTTTCTTCTTTTCCGTTCACTTAAGTGTCTTGTATCATTTTCCCCTCACGACCGCGTCTTTTAATTCAACAAATTTGAAATCACATTCGAATGATTACAACAACAGCTCCAAAAGCAAGCATTAACTCGTGGCTCGCGCGATATTTTCGAAATGTTTAATCGTCCCACATGCTTGACGACTTTTTCCTCTTAATTCAACATCAGAGTCGTTTACACTAACAAAGCTGAGCTCCAGTCATCGACAATTTAGGTCTTCATTTTGTGGGCATCATCCGCAAACAAGCACGTCAATGAGTTAATTTTGTTGTCAAACTTTGAAACAATTTACGGCGAGTTCTTCTCGTTACCGCTCGGTCATCGCGCACAGAAAAAGACTATTTAAGAAGTCTTTTAATTTATTTTGAGACGATCACACGCGGTGCACTCAGAAGTGACAAACAATTTTAGCCTTCGCGACACTTAAAACTTCGCCAATAGCGAGCGCCGCTCCAAACGATCCACTCCAAACACTGGAAATCGAAGGAATGACACAAAATAGCTTTCCTCAACCGCCTTTTCCTTACTTGGAAAGTATTTTTAGACATTTCACTCTTGCATTATTTTTAGATGAAATCATTTTTAATATGTACAACAAGAAATCACTTCTCGAGACTATTTTTCCCCTAACTTGCTTATGAATTTACTCTTTAATGATTGTCTAGAAAAAACATTTCCACTGCAATAAATTTGTAGCGCGCTGCGACGCCGGCAATAGTTGTTTAATTAATTATCGTGACTGCATCACGGTTTCACGATCGAGAGCAATTTCGGTTTCGTTTATTAAATTAAAAGACAAACAAAAGCGGAGAACAAGACAAACGGGAGATCACCATGTGACAACGCGATCGCTACTAATGATAATGTGGATAAACTCTCCGCGTGGAGGAGAAGAAAGAAGGCAACACTGAAATAAGAATCTCTAAGTTCTGAGACGATGACTTTTAAGATCGTATTTCACTCGCTCGAAATGTTGTGAGACCGAAGAGAGAACGAGAATTGTCGGTTTTGATTATTCAAGTTGAGAGACGTTTCAGCATTTTAATTGATTGCACTGTTCCCGATCGTCGGGGGTGTCTTCAGATATGCATTCTGCTTGCACAACCGCTTTTCTCGTTCCATTGATAACAAACATACTCAATGAGCGTGAAAACTGACGCGAGAGAAACATCTTGCTTGAGAACAGTCATCGACACGCAAAAATTATCGTTTCAGTGACTTTCCGAATCGCTCAGAGCCGAGTTGTTCAAAACGCCGGAAACTTTTCTTTCTCTCCTCTCAAATTGATCTATTTATAGCGACGCATCGTTGTTCCACACGAAGGGATTAATTTGCATAAGCCTTCCATTTCCTGAGACAGAACTTAATGAGCGACTTACCTTCACTGTCAGCAATGTCAGTCTTTTCATTGGATTCATTCTCTTGCTTCTCGTCTTCGGTGTGGACGGGACTCGAGGGACCGGAAGAGCTGGCTGCGGAGCAGATCGCGTGTGCAGGCGATGTCACGCTGTTGCTGTCTTTGTCGCTGCTGTACCGGCGGGACGAGGGAATCTCTGGTGGAAGCGATGAATGGTTGGAATGTATGATGATCGGTTCGTTGAAGTCGAGTGACTTCTTTCGCAGTGGCTTCTCCAAAATTTCTTCGGACTTGCCGTCGGGTTGTCGTTGCGATCGCACATGCTCAGGACTAGGCTTGTTTGGAATCGGTGGCAATGCTTTCGTGGGACTGGTCAACGAGTTTGAACGCGACGTTGTTCGCGGTTTGATTTCTGGTGGATTGTAGGAGTGTCGAATGGAAGGACTCGGAGGGGATTCGAATGACGCTCTGGATTCAACTGACGGTGACCTCGTTGACTTCAGGTCATTCGCATTGTCTTGGATCTTGTTGATGTCAGTGTTGTTGATAACGCCCGTGCCAGGAACGGTTCGGATGATGTCACAGCGAGTTATGCCAGCCGAAGGCGGCAAGCGATTCTTGCTGAAGTGTGAAGTCCAATTCTTTTGTTTCTCGATGAGTTCCTTCGAGTTAAACTTTCGTTCAGGCTTTTCAGGCTTTTCTGGGCGGTCCATTTTGATCCGCGACACATTTTGTATCATGCCGACGTCGTTCTTGCCCACTCCGTTACTTATTGCTGTGTATTTCTTCTTTGGCGATGGAGTGCGTTGTCGCTCTGGACTTGGGTCTTTCAAGTTGTCGTCTTTACTCGTGGAATGCTTAATGCTAAACGCTGCTGGTCGATTTATGCGACCTTCGCCTAGTTTCTCAAACAAAGCCCTTGCGTTGTTAAATCTTGCAGCGTGCGACTCCGTCCGCATCACCGCATTGCCACCTGAATTGTCTTTCGACTCTTTTTCGTCATCGAACGACTTTCGTTGGAAAATGTTGGCCATTTGCGACACCTTGGGCCCAGCCGCTGAGTTGTTCTTGTCCATGTTTTCGTTTTATTCGCGCTTCGGTGTGCTAAAAGTAGAAGAACAAATTTTGATTAATGTAGCTTACTGTGAATCATCAAAACAAGTTGTGTCAACGAAGCAGTAAACCCAAACATTCGCGTGCTTGAAAGCTGAAGAAATTTGTTTGTGTTCCTATCGCAAAAGCTGTTGTTTTTATCACAAGTGGTTTCAGAAAACACGATTTCTTCGAATTCTGATAAAATTTTACGACCAAATCAAAGTTGCTTCAGTTTGATTTCCACACTTGGTACATTATGAGCGTCGCGATCTTTATTTACTCAACTTTTGTGGCTCAATTTGTGTTCGGATCTTTGTCTGATTATAAAGCTTGTCAGCGAAAGTCTAACTGTACAGACAATTTGACACCGTCCGATTGTCCGGCGGGCCAATTTCTCGACACGCAATTCGACAAAAACTGCTGCCACGGATGTCGTTCCGGAATCGGTATGTTCAGCGCTCGAAATAACCAATTATGAATAATTTTTTCAGTAAAAAAATCTTCAAGGTCGTGGTGAAAGCGGTTGCAGTCCTACTCGGGCGAGTCGAAAGTGTGCACCAGGATTAGCATGCGATGACGATTTTTATTGCAATCTCGCACGAAGTAAAGTTACAGCAATCAAAGTTGATTTTCGTTTCCGTGTCTGTTAAACATTCACTTTTAGCTTCATGCTTCCATACGATGCACTTCGACGAAGCTGACGCATGGAAGCCAACCTGTGAAATTGACGGATCGTATGCGGCAAAGCAGTGTCGCGGTGATAAGTTAACGGGAAGGTTGTTGTTTATTGCAATTTAACTATTGCGCAACCTTTTCCTTGTTTGGTTAATTTTCAGATGCTTTTGTTTCGCCGAAACGGGCGAGCGAATCTTCGGCTGGGAATGGTGGAGAAATTCCGACGAGATGTCATGCGCTTGCAGCCGCCAAAGGCACAATGCGGAATCGCTAGGAAGGCTCGATGTGACTTTGCATTGTCTGCCGAATGGAAATTTTGAGCAGCTTCAATGCGATTCCAGTATTTGCTGGTGCGCTGATGAGCTCGACGGTCAAATTATGGAGAACACTTTTGCAGTCCCTGACGCTTTATGGACTTATTTGCCTTGCTGTAGGTTTCGTAAAAATGTTTTCCGCCTGTTACAAGATGTTTTCTGTAGATAACGAAAGCTTCCATGGCGATCAATACTTAAGAAAATGTGAAAGCGCAGCGTTTGCTCAGAAAATGATACAGAAGAAACTCATCAACCGAGGTGCAATCAATGCTATTCCCAATCAGATCCGCTGCAACTACGATGGAACTTACGGTGACATTGTTGTCGGAAATCCATTGTAAGCTTTGCCCTTAATCTTTCCCGATTGACCTTAATTGATCGATTGAATTTCGTTTTCAAAGAGCTTTTTGTCAAATGTCCGATGGATCGCGACTTAATTACGCATCACCGTCGAAAATGATGTCGGAGATGAACTGCAGTGAGTGAATGTTTGAGTTTTCTATCTACTCAATCTGTTTCCAATCTTCTCACAATCAATCTTTAGATTGCGCACGTGACGAGAGCATTTTCAAGAACGCTGGCATCACCTTCAGCTTGAGATGCAAAGATAACGGAAACTACGAGTCGGTGCAAGACCAGAACGGTCTCATCTTCTGCGTCGACAGAGACGGCTATGCTGTCTCTGGGCTGTTCAAAGCCGTTCCCGGTTTCGACTGCGATCAATTTTTCTACTATGCGCAGGAAGACCTTTTCATCGATGACGAAATTGATTTTTCTAAATAAGTTAAATGTCAAAACACTAACAATGAAGTAATGTTTCATTGCTTAGCTGGAGTGTTAAATAATACAGCTCAAATTACTAGTGGAAGGGATTCTGAGTTTAGCTCGAGTGTAGGCATTGTACCGCAAATGGAATTTAATATCATGTGCAATTAAGAGTTCTCTGACAAAGCTGAACGGTTCCGTTAAAAGCAACGTTTCTTCGTTTAAAGAGTTCGCATCCGATTTTATGTGAATTCATTGATTGTTGATTTCATGTCAAGCGGCTCGATTGCTTCGTCTCATGAAATGAGAAACAAAAGAAGAAAACTGCGAAAGATAAAGGAGTGGAGAGAGAAGAAAGCGAAATCAAGTCGAAAGTAAAATTTCGGACTGAGATTGCTTTTTTACGGTTCATAATCCCATTGACCTCATTTTTGTTGAAGGACCGTTACGTGATGCATCGTCAGAAGTGTCGTGATCTCAAGTCAAACACGCAAGGAAGTTTGAGTCGGAGATACCAGATGCTTCGTTTGAAATTATGTTAATCACTGAATCAAAATTCGCGAGTCTATTCACTCATAATCCGCCGATTTGTTCACTCGAAATCCGCTGATCTGTTCACTCGCAATTTGTAATTTCCAAATCTCGTCAGCAACACGGAAAAATTAGCAACATTCCGCGAAAATCACTTCGAGCCAATCCATTGTTTGTTGATGCTTTTTGTTCAGGCCGGAAAGTATCAAGGGTTAATCAACGCATGACATGAATATTAAGTATGGCCGCCTCCACTTTGTCTCCTGGTGATGAAAGCGAAGTTTTGTGTGCCTGCCTTTGATTGAAAGCAGTCATCGACAATTCATGGGAGCGCAGTATCTTGCAATGGAAAACGACTGGAAGTGTTCTCTGCACATTCATTATGTTCACACAGTGAAGTTCAAATTATTTCATTGCTGCATATCGTAAACTATGTTTTTATCTTCTTTTATTTCCTATTCTTTTCTCGGCTTGATAATGATTTTGTTGAATGATTCATGTTCGTATAAGTGGGAAACGGGAAATCTCTTTTATTCTTTGAATCTTGAAAAGACTTTTTTCTCTCCATGAAAACAACGTTTGCAATTAAACATTTCTAGCATTTCATGTGTGAAGCACTTGGAGCAATACCGGAGAGCCGGGCGACAAGTAGCACGAGTTTTTCTTTTGTGCTAGAACAATGTAATTCACAGGAAAAGTGCATTCGCGTCACTTCACTCAGCAGAAAATAGAAACGGGATGCAAATTCTACAACTTTTTCTTCTTCTTCGCCATTCAGTAGCTTTGGCATCGTGAAGCCCGAGAGTAGAAGCGAGAAGAAGAAAACCACAATCGATATCAACTTCCATTCATCAGCACTTTTTCATGGCTGTGAGATTCTCATTTCATTGCCAGAATGGAAGTTTCACCCACATCAAGCAATCATTGTTTCAAGAAACTCGCCACTTTAAACCGCTGACCGGAGGAAGCGTGATTTCAGCCGCGCTTCGATTCTTTCCTTACGTGACTGCTCGAGAAATCCCCCGTGGCCGTCAACGAAATAACAATTTGTTTTATTCACACGCCTACACGCAAAGCTCCAAAGTATTTTCAAACAAAAGTCATTAAAAGAGCCAGACTAACGGGTCTCGATTATTTTCACAGAACTAATTAGATTGCAACTGCCTGCTTTGGCTTGCCTGTAAAACAATTATTGCAGCCGCTAATAAAGACATTCACGATTATGTTTTTGTGTCGCGCACGAGCCGAGATTTATGAGCCTTTTTCCGGTCATTTGTGATTGTAGGCTTTGCGTTCGACTTCTAATCTTACCGAGATTATGCCTACGTAATACACAATTAGGAGATTTTTCTATCAAAGTTTTGACAATCGGCAAAAAACGAAATTTCTCTTTCGGCCTCGAAAGAAGCACCTCATAAGTTTATCTCGCGCCACGAGATTATGTTTTGACGGCACAAAAAATTGTATTTTCGATGAAAACGAAGTTAATGCAGCTTTATCATGTTTCATGTGCCAAATGAAAAAGAAAATCCGGTTTTAATTCGATTTGAAACACTTTGAAAGTGAGACCAAATAAATTCACAATGCAGACAGCATGAACGAGAGTCTTTGGCTCAAGCTTTTTGTTCATCTTTTTATAGATCGCTGAATAGGTTGAAATGCGTCTTTTGTCAGTAACGTCACGGCTTCTTCTTCAACATTTGCATCACAACCAAACTCAACATCAACAATCACCCCGCAGACTCAAGCCGATTTTCATGCGAATCCGCTTCAGCGTCTTGTTTGTTTGAAAATGAATAAAACAAGACCGAATCAAAATAGCAAAATAGAAAATAAATCTTGAGACAGCTCATCGAAAGTCTAATTTGACTTCAACATCGCCGGACCCGAGTTCAAAAGTATAACGAGATGATCGATTTCTTTTACTGTTTTTTTACAAGGTCATTTCTCCGAGCGAAGAGTGTTGAGGAGAGTGAAAATCGCCAAGTGGACCATTCAATTGCTACTTTTGGATCAATTCAAATCTCTTTACGAATGGAGAGCAAAAGGAGAACTGAATTGTTTTAGTTCTGAATCTAGTTCAGTTGTGTATCCATCACATAGTTGATGTTCTACAAAAGATTTTGTCCAATACACGACGCTTGATTGAGTCCACAAGCGCCCATGATTTCGAAAAACCAAAACCATTTTCAAATCGAAGATAATTTTTAATTAAACATCATCATCGTGATGACCATTTAAGTCGATCTGTTCTACGATTTTGGCTAAGCGCGATTAGCATTCATTTGAAAAGCCAAGAAATAGACAAATCGGAGCTATCTGGGCATAGAATTTAAATCTCGAGAATTATTCTTCTCATCAGCACGCAACGAGCCATTAAAGCGTCTGACATATCTCATGATTTGGGTTGTTTGCAACTTCTTTAAATGGAAGCGATTTTTTCTCATCGCTTTTAGCGATCTGTAACTTATGGGATTGATTAGCCGGAGATTCTTAATTTTGCTAAATAGCCTTTGACGCAAAGTGCTTTACGTCTTATTTTAGATCTCGTGAGGCAGAGAGGCGAGAACCTTGTCGACAGGAAGCAAAGTTGGAACATGTGCGATGGGCTTTCTAAAAGACCTCAACACATTTGGCTAGAAATGAACCCGAAATTCACTCTTCGACAACTCAGCTGGGTTAATTGCATCAGTTTTCGGTTCGTCTCTCCGTTTCGCTCACTCACCTCAGCCACAATACGATTTAATGAGTGATTTTGGATGCCACTTTAGCCGCTAACGTAATTAGACAATTTCATTTCGTATGAGTTTTAAATTTTCGTTGATTTTTATGTTGTTTCTAAACGCGAAAATTGGAATTAATTTTCATTTCAAGTTGAATTAAATGCTTGAGGTGATTTGAGGCCGCGAATGTTTAACTGTTAAAGTTGCTCACACAAGAGTCGCTTTCTTGGCACTCACTTCAAGTCTTTGTCTAGAACCGTTTTATTTGATTTTGATTGTAATACTTTGACGCCTTGTAATTGACTTTAATTAATGTCCAAAAAACCAATCGCCGCATTTCCATGCACTCGTATAGTCATTCTTATTAATTAGGTTTTCTCGCGATTAGCATTGTCTACCACCGAGGAAGTATTAAACAACAATAGACGGAATAATTATTATGATCTGCTCGGGTCACAATAGAAACTCTCAACTACTGTTTTTCTGTTTTCATAAGAGAACACATTTCTCTATCAAAAGTTCATTCATCTCGCTAAAAACTCAGATTGACGATGTTTGGTAGTAAAAAGTTTTTTCTCTCGTCGAGTCGACGGACTGTTCGGAATCACTGCGATTAGTGAACTCAGTCAGATTTTCGCGAGTTTAATGACAACGCAGTGCTTGCATGCCTTCAAGCTTGAAACTTTCCGTAATCAACGAATATCAAAAGTGATAAGCGAGCTAAGCTGGTGTGAGTTTCACTTTTTATCAAATAATAAACAATTTTTCCTTTCTTCTTCGTGCTCCAACTTTACGTCATCTTCTCACAGCCAAAATCCCACATTTTATTGGTTTTTCTGTGTCACACTAACAATTAAATTTATTACAAAGCTGAGTAGGAATAAGTACTGTCGAAAGATAACACCGTCCACCGTGTTGTGTAAAAAAGTGGCTAATTCTGTCAACACCAAGGCTAGGTGTCGGCTTTAATGAACAACTTCCAGCCATTCTTGTAGCTACTAAACAATGTCGAATTGGCTGTTTCACTGTTAAGACATTAGCGTGACATCGCATGCACAGCACTAATCAACCGTGGCTAGAGTTCAAGGACAGCGAACTAATTGTTCTCTTGACACTACTCGAAAATTTGCTTTGTTGGACTTTGGAGTTCCTTCAATTGGAGAAACGACTGCATAATTTTTGCACTTTTGTTGATGTTACCGCTCAGCGTAATCTCAAGTCAGGTCTAGAATTTCAGTTTCGCGAGGCTCATCGATTTACATCACGGAATTGTATAACTAACGACTCGTATCCGATCATAATTTGATTAGATATGAAATAAAGGAAAACGGAATTGGAGCACTTTTCTTTCTTCTTTGTCTCTTTGTACCCGATTCATCAATTGAAGTTGGTTTTCTGGAGGAGAGTCTCAGTTGGCTTTCTTTCGCTCGCTCACTTCTTCACGTTTCTTTGCTTTGCGAATTGAAACTGGTTTCCTCTACTCGTACACTTTGCAGTGCCGCGGTGGAAACTTGAATGGAACTTGAGCCGATCAATAAATTGGGATCAGCAGCATAAAAATAGACGAGCAAACTAGAACTGCTCAAGCAATGTTGATGAAAAGGTGCTCTTTTGCTCCAAGAAAAATTGGGGAGAAGTTCCTTTTTCCGAGACCTGCGTAGTGGATCACAAGTCCTTTTGAAAATGATGTCTGAGGTGTGTCAAACATTTTTATGTTTTCGCAAATAGCTGCGTTATCCTCATGGGAATTCCCAAAATACTCAGCTCCTTGCTGGAGATCAACCGATGTTTTAAATTACCTTTATTTATATCCACATTGGCAGCTGCTGGTTGCTTCAACCGTCGCCCGAACAATTAGTCGTTTCACTTTCGAGTTGGATTTTTTTCTGTAAATTCTCTTTTCAATTGCAATTTAAGTGCAGCATCAAGCTCAGTTCAATCCTGGCCACCACTGCGCTCTTTTCACTTTTTTCCTTAGCAATAGCCTTTATTTATTTATTTTAAACACTTTTCTCTGCTACTGTTTTCACCGATCTGAATTTTCTCATAACAAGCTTTAAATGACTGCACAATACGCTATCGGCAGCATAATCCAATTGAAGGCGCGATCGTCTCACAAGTCCGAAAGAATACTGTTTAATACTACTGATTTTCGGAAAAACATCGGCAGCGACAAGACGAATTTTTTTCTGAGTGTGTTCAGAGATTGACGAGCCGAGGGGCAAATAAATAAAAATTAATTTGAAAAAGTTTCCGTTAAAAATTGTTAAAATTTAATTTAGTTTTTAAAGAATTTTTATTTGTTTCCTTCTTTTTGAAATGTTGAGTTATAATAGTTAATTTAAGTTGTCCTTTACTTCTAAAAATTTTCTTGCTCCAAAGTTTTCAAAATTTAAGATTACCTTCATCACTCTTCAATCTTCGTGTTCATCGGGAAATAAAACTTGACAGAGCGGGCGGGACAAACAATCGCTTCACTTAATTTTACAAATTATCAAATGTAAGCTCATCATCTGAGAAATAAAAAAGGATCGAGACGATTCTCTCGTACTCGTAGAAAGAAATTTCTTGTACATTTCGTGTCTATCAATTTACGGCGCTTATTTGAATTGTTCTGAGAGCTTCTTCGTGGTCGAGCTCATGCTTTGCAAAACTAATTAAGCACTTCCAACGTCTTCCAGCTTCCATTAAATTCGACAACTCGTAGCGATTTTCAGGTTGGGATAAAATTGATGAAGTTTTCTTGATGATCAGAACATTTTCGTAATCTTAATAACCGCGCAGTGTTAAAATACTTTGCGAGATTTTCACAGTTTTCCATCCGGCTTTTTATCGACGATAGCGATGTTTGTCGTCCCGCGAGTTCCGGTTGTTGGGGCCGTTGCGGTTCTTGTTCTTCCACATGAACTCATCGTAGCTGCGCTTATCAAAGTTTGAGGACGACGACGGTTGATTGCGATTGGGGAGAGCTGGCGGCGGATAGTCTGGAATTATTGGAGGCGCGCTTCTTGCGGGGATGCCGTCGTAGTATCTCGGAAGAGCGGGAGGGATTGAAGATCCAAAGCCCTGAAAGTCGTGCGGTGGTGCGTAGGGCATCGGTGGCAATTGGTGCTGCATGGTTCGCATGTAATCAGCCACGTACGCTTCCGCTGCCGCCGTGGTGCTCCCGCCGAATCTGTGTCCAGGATGGCCCTTCATTGGAATCATTCTATTGAACATCGGTTTCTTGTTGAGGGGGCCGTTGTTGTTGAGCCGCTTCGTCAGGAACAACTTTCTATGCCCGCCGCGAAGCGACGACGATCTTCTATCCATGTGGTTGTTCATTCCTCCTCGGCCACGGTGCGATGGAAAGCTGCCGTTGTTTCGCGATGAGAACGAAGGGTTTGTGGGACGGCGGAAATTTGGTGTAATTCCTTTTTCGCGCAATTGCTTTGCCATTTCTTTCGATTTCTTCAGAATCGGCATCATCTCGATTGTCTCGTCTTCGGGAAACAAGCGACTGAAAGTAAGCGGATTAACAAAATTGTCAACAGAACAGTCGAAATATTCTTACCATAATTCTTCAGCGACTTTTGGCTCTATCTCCTGACCATCGCGCCCGATCTTCACCGGTTTGCCGTCGTTCCAGGGATTGTGGAGGTGAGTTGTGCAAGTGAATGACAGTTCCTTCTTGCAGATCCACTCGATGTCGAAGACGCCACCGAGAGCCTTAGCCGAAATGCCTGGAGGAAGTTCCCACTCGACCGTGGGCCCGTCGCGCCGAGATTCGCCAGCCATTCGAGCGAAGCCAGCGAACTTGCCACTCTCTTTGACTGAGAATATTAAAAGAACGTTGCGGCATTCTCGATAGGCTGAGTTAAGATTTTGCTCGTTCTGTGGCAGCGTCGACCAAACTGACTGAGACTTTGAGATCCTCACATTTTCGGCATTATTTGACTTAATGACGAAAAACTTTGTTTCGCGGAACAAATAATTTAATTTTGTCATGTAATCATAGGACTTTGAAGACTTTTTGTTAGCTGAATCCTTGGTCGCCTCCTTTGCATCATCGTTACTTGTTGTGCTTGTTTTGCGTCGCTTCTTGGGCTCTGGGCTCTTGCTCGACGAGGCGCGCTGGGCTTTCTTGCCACCGTTCTCCGTCGCCTCCTTTGCATCAGTATTTTTTTCGTGCTTTTCCTTGCTTGATTTGCCATTATTTTTGTTGTTCCGGTGCGACTTTTTTCGCGAAGATTTTGAGCTCACGGAACTGATGCTTGACGAGTCGTCACTGCTGTCGTTGGAGCCCGCCTCGCTTCGTGTATCATAGCCGGCCTGCTGTAGTTCCTCCGTGATTTTCCTTTGCTCATCGTCCATTTGATCCATTTTTCAATTTTCCAGCTTCCTTTTATATTTCTTAGCGAGAGGTTTCTACGATTCACGTGCACTGCTCCTATATCATGCCACCTCACGGTCGTGTCCAATGCGTCCACTCGGTCACTTTGCGTTTATTATTTCGAGCTATTTGCCGAGATGCAGCAGAAGTTTCAATCAATTTGGTTTGTGACTGAACTGACGCGAACTTATATTGTGAACAGACGCGGACTTCAGCTCCCCTTAACGAGGGAGACTCGACTACACAAAAGAACTCGACTCCAAATCTTAATTTTTGCTAGAAAATATAGTCCAAAGGTGCAATGTCGGCTCCTCAGAGGCCGCACGACCAGATCCTAGCCAACATTATCGATAAGCTGGCGGAGTTCGTGGCGCGGAACGGACCCGAGTTCGAGCTGAACATCAAAGCGAAGCAAAAAGACAACCACAAATTCCTATTCCTGAAAGCCAACAACGAATTCAATGGATATTATAATTGGAAAGTTCAGCAGGAGCGAAGGAGCATGTCAGGTTTGTAGAACACTTAGACGACGACGTGGAGTCGCTGATTGGGCAATTTATTTCAGGAATGCCTAAACCTCAAATGCACCAAAATCCAAATTTTCCACGCGAAAATATTTGGTCCGAGTTCAACAAGCCGCCGCAAGCCAATATTAACTTTTCGGCACAAATTGAGAGCTTGAACGTGCAGCAGCTGAACCTCCGGAGCAAGATACTTGAGTCAGAGAAGAACTTGACCGCTCAGCACCAGGTATGGAGAATAAAATCGAACTTCAAGTGAACTTTTAATTCTATCTCGGTCTTCCAAAATTTGCATTTTTCTTCAATCGTCCGCGATATTTTCTCTGTTCGCTTTTTTGATAATTCCAAAAATTCGTTGTTGAACATACAAACAAACAAACAAAAAAACACTTGAAAGGTCTTGTTGCAACAACAAAAGTCACAAATCGAAGAGGCCATCCAGTCTGCCCAGGCTGAGAGCATCAGCCGGTGCGCGCTAGAAAATCAGATTCAGCTTAAAGAGCTCGACGATACGCTCACACCGATCATCGAGAGCTGCACTAAAGACTCCATCAGTAATGGTAATTAAAATTCATCCTAATCTTAAGTGAACTTGGGTGGCGATCCAGCAGCAACGCCGCTTGATTGCCACTCATAGTGGATTACCACTTGTGCAGTTTGAATATTTGGCTTCAGCGAGCACTCGCCGGTGGAGCCAAGCAATAATCAAACTGCGTCGTCTTACCCAAGTCTTCGATGATGATCGCCTTAAATGAATTCTTTTATCTTTCTCACCCCCAACCAACTATCGAAGAAATTCTCTCATATTTTTTTATTAATTATATTTTAGGAAAGTTATGGATTTTGAATCAACAAAAAACACCTAATTCAGCTCAAATAATCTCGCAATTTATTCTAAAAAAGTAACATTCTTAAACATAAACCAAAGATCTTGCAGCGTCGGGATAAGAAATCTTTTAAGAAATTGCCTTTCTAACTGACAGCAAAACCTTTTTTGTCTATTTTCCCTTGAACCTATTTGTAAATCTAAAGGTTTTGCTCAAAAGAATTTCCCCGGAAGAGTTTCTTATCGTGTTTGACATGAAACGCTCTAGATCGAGCAAACAAGCAATTTAATTTCTTTTCGATTTAGGGCAATGGCACCAACGTCAGGATTTACACATAAATTACACCTCATTTATTTAATTAATGACTTGCTTCACTATTGGTTAGTATTGATGATCATTTAATTGATGTTTGGATATGAATAGAAAAGTTTGTGTTGGGAGGGAAGGGAGAAAGTCACTGAGAAGAACACAAAAAAACCGCCTAAAATTTTGCTTTGCAGCGTGCGGAAAAACGCAGAGGACCTGAAGAATGCACTGGAAAGTGTTGTAATTCCAATGTTTTGCAACGCAACAATCAGTAAGTCGGAAAAACAAATTCAAGACGAGAAAGTTGAACTCAAACGAAACTTTTTTAGGTGCCAACGAGGAACAAAAGGATAAACTCAACAAACTTTTGACGCTTTGGTCATCGAAGGCAAACTTTTTCGACTCTTGTGCAATTTCCAAGCTCCAATCACCGCCGTCTTCGCTTCAAGAGTACCAAAACACGCTTTTATCTCAGTACGCGTCCGTCATTACACCACTTAGTCAAGCTACAAAAGCTAAATTCGACAGGTCAGTGAAGTTTCTTCTGTGCTAGCTAGCAAAGCTCTGAATTCAAACTCATTTTAGTTATCAACAACAACACCAAGCGTTCGTGAACCACGCTAGTAATCAAATAGCAATGTTGGAAGCTGATAAACTGAAACTTGAACAGCAACAGCAGAACTTGAGCTCGCACCCTCCACCTCTGATGCAAGACATGTCGCCAAACTCTCAGCAATTGATTCCTTCGCTGATGAACAACATAATGCAGCCTCAGAACCGAGGCGATATCAACATGATGCAGAACATGTTTGGCACCCAAAGCTTTCAGAACCAGCAGCAGCCGAATTTCCAGCACCAACAGCCACAAGACATGAATAATCAATTCCAGAATTTCAACCTTCCACCGCCTGTCTTCTCTATTCCCGACTTATCTCGACCACCTCCATCAATTATGCCGGGTTTCAACTCTTCTGCCGAAAACTCACCACCACAAGCAGAACCGATTGAAGAACCAGAACCTAAGCCGTTCTTCGTCTTGCCTGCCGGTCTGATGGCTCCGCTAATTGGACTCGAAGACTACAGTTACAAAAGTCTAAACTCGGACCGCATCCGCCTTCCACCGCCAACTCCACCGTCAGAGAAACTACTCAGCGCAGTTGAAGCATTTTATTCAGCGCCAAGTCACGAACGCCCAAGAGACACTGATGGATGGGAAAAGTTGGGGCTTTACGAGTATTTCAAGATCAAGAACGCTATGAAAAAACAAAAGGAAGAATCCATCGCCAGAGGTGAACGCGACAAGTCCATGTCTCCATCGCCGATTCCCGACTCATTCACAAAGCAGGTAAAGAAGCCGAAGAAGCGAGAATACCGATCGAAAAGTCCCGAAGTGCGGACGAGCCGGTCAAAGTCGCGATCACTCACGCCTGAGACAAGACCAACGATCTCAGTTTCAGCGAACCGCAGTCGAAATCGAAATCGAAAGTCACCTTCGCCGACACCTTTCCGTGGCTTCAACAGGGATTCAAGACCAGAACGAAGGAAGTCCATCACACCACCAAGCTTCATGGGCACTGCTTCAAAAGCTGCGACTGAGTTCATTGATGAAGGCAACAAGGGTCATCAGATGCTGAAGAAGCTGGGTTGGACAAGTGGCGGTCTTGGTACAGGAAAAACTCAAGGGATAACAGAGCCAATATCTGGTGGAGAACTTCGAGATAGAAATGACCTCTATAAGGTAGCTAAGCAAGACAATTTCAAGTAACTCCAGTTTATAATTTCACAATTTTCTTATTCTAGGGCGTCGGTGCCATGTCAGCTGTCAACGACCCTTACGAGAATTTCAGAAAAAACCGCAGCAACAACTTTATCGTCCGTATGAAATCTCGAGGCGAAGAGAAAAACTAAAGTTAAGCAATTTTAATAATGAACTCATGAAATACTTGAACGAAAATAAAAGTGAAAGAATTAATCTTTCTATTTCGATTTCGTAATTTTTTTTATTTACAAAATAATTTCTCACAATTTTTTATGCTCGTCTTTGTGTTTGTAGAAGAAATTTTTAAAATGTAGCGCTGATAACACAACAAGCAAAAGTTAGTACGTGATTTCGGTTGACTTCAACTAATTGAAATCCAGCGATACGTAAAATGGAATTTATTTCCGCGACAAAAGATAAAACCCAATAGATCAGTAATTTTTGTCGTTGAATAGTGAATCTAACCGTTTTGCAAAGGTTCCACCGACTCTAGCGGACGATCAACTTACTCTTCTTCGCCGGACTCGTAAATTTTCTTAACGATGCACACAAAAATCGCAAACATAATCATAATTATCACATTTGTGCAAAGATTGTAAGCAGTTCCGTTGCTGGTGATATCTACTACTTGATTTGTGTCGCTAGTCTTCTCGCTCGCTTCCTTAGCGTTCTGTTTCTTCAATTCAGAAAGTCGCGCGAGCTTCTCTTCTATCTCGGTGACGAGGTCGGGGAATAGTTCTCTGTGAAAGGGTATTGTTAGTTACTTTGTGTTGAAATTGTTGTGGATTAATGTTAAAAGCAAAGTTGAATGACTAAATCAATATCGCTTCTCTCACCTGAAAATCTCGTTCTTCAAGTTGAATTCCATCGAGTTCATAGCCAGCTTCTTCTTCTCGTATGTAGTGGACTCGCAGCTTCCCAGCAGCGGTGAATTTTCAAGCATTATAGACAGCAAGCCAGTCAGGATCGTCGACGCGCTCCAAGCTGGGTTCCAAGTGTCGGGATGGAAATCGGAAATCGAGAGGCAAAGTCTCTTATTTGGCTTGAATCGACCATTGGGTGTGAACATGTATATTGAAGGTGGCTTGAACGGAAAATCCTTTGTGAAGATGAGAGAGCCGCTGAAATGTAATTTTTGTTTGAATTGGTTTTACTTTGCGTTGAGTAAACTCACTGGTAATAGCCATTTGCGTAGTGGCTATCCGGCGGGCCCTGAATCACGTAATGCCACTCGAGGATGTTCGACGGCAGAAATTCAGCGTGTATGAAAGGCACTGGGTCTGACTTCAATCTATCGAAAATGATTTGTTATCAAAAAACTTTTCAATGTCACGAAGTTTCGATGATGTGTCCCTAAAGTAATTTTTAAAAACAAGCTCGGCGCTCACCTGATGTAATCCTGCTTTAACCGCGACGTGTATGATTTCTGTGACATGTCTAGGCCGCGAAAAACTGGATTGCGCAGTGTAGTTGGGTCGAGTCGAGACGGATTTAATTTTGTTTGTGAATTTTAAAGTGATTTTTCATCCGAACACGCTGTTGAAGTGTTTCATCCAAAGGGCGGAGCCTGCTTAGTCTAGCCGAAGGGAAAAGCTGCGCAGTCAAAGTTCGCTCTTTTAATCGCCCCATCGATAACTTTATTTATTGGAAGTAAGAGGTAAAGATCTTTCCCGTTTTGTGTAATTTTGCAACCGGTAAGCATCAGCGACTGCGACCGACTCGGATTGGCGGCCGTCGCGATTCAAAAAATCAAAGTTCAGACATTTTAAGGGCCGCAATAAATTGCGTCACTAATTAAAACTCGAGCGACTTCCTTCGGGCTCGTGATTTATGCTAATTTAATCGCTTGCAAGGGGCTAGATATTTCCGGGCTTAGATCTACGCTCAATTCGTGCAAATGACGGGGCTCCATGACGTCATCGTCGGATCCACCCCAGATTTTAAGTGTTGACGTTGCAAACTTCTTTTAGTTCGTTTCAGTGAATTTTCCGAGACTTTCAAGTGAAGTGCGAATAAAACTCGCCGGATTAATCGTCATCTAGTGCACAAAGTAAGAAGGCGACGTGTATTTTTTCTAAAATAACGGTGCTCGTTCGGCATTTTTCCAATTAAGTGAGGTCATCAATTTTGTCGGAGATGCTCAACTGATTCAACAATTTCAGCAAACTTGCTTTCCTCGCTTTCAACAAGTTTCCTTTTGCAACAATTAAAGGCTAGTTGGCATGTTGAGCGATAAAACTCCGTTTCAGAGCCATTTAGTCACCGGAAGCTCGAATTATGAGTGCCTAAAGATTATCAGCAGCTCATTTTTTGTGTAGAAAACTTGGGGCTTGAAAACGTCGCTCGAATTATCTGCGTGACGAAATTGAAAGCTTGAAGACTCGACAAAATCTTTCTTCAATTTCAAGCTTTGGGGAATTTTCTCCAACACCATTCATAGAAAGTCTGAAAATGAAATGAAAAAATTGCAGTCTGATTTTAAAGCTGATCTTCGACTGTCATTTCTTTTTCCTCCATTCCATCATCATTAAAATTTGTTGAATCTGCTCCGACTGCACGCTCACGTCTCGGGTGTTTTACAACTCTGCTCTTTCTGCCGTCATTCGATGCACATAGGGAAAAATCCATTCGAGTGTTTTCACAACCAACTTAGAATCAACAAACGCTTAAAAGTTGAACTTAATTGGACGAATTTGACGCTTGATTAATGATTTACATGAATGTGTATGCCATAGCCGAACTAACAATTTGTTTCTTCTCTTAAGTCCACAGAAAAACTCAACAGAAGCAAAGGCCGGTTATAGTTTCGTTTAGTTATATTATTGTTTCAACGTCACCAGTTAAGCAGCAATCAAAGGCATCCACCACTTGACTTGGAATTAATCAAGCCTCAGACCCATAATTTTGAACTTCAGTGAAGGCATGCAAAGATGGATCTTCAAGTCTATGCCATTATTTTGATTGTCTTCTTGGTGTCATTCCTCTCGTATCTCTTCATATCGAAATTCTTGCCACATGGCAAGTCCTTTGATGAAATGATCGCGGAGAAAAAGAGAATGCGCGAAGAACTTCTCGGTGTCGCCAAGAGTGTCTCGAGCAAGCCAAGCAACGCTGGTAACAAGAAGAAGCCCAAGAAAGAAATAAAGAAGGTAAGTGAATCATTGCAAAAAATTAAATCACGACTAACGCTGTGCACTTAACAGAAAGATACGCAATCGAAATTAGCCAGGGAGGTAACGAGCAACGAATCGGATGAGTCGGAATCATCGGAAGCCGTTCAGTCGGAGCCAGCGACGCCTCCAGAGACTCTAATTTTGCGTAAAAACGCTGCCAAGTCCCAGCAGAGCAAGAAAGGCAAAGGAAAAGGTGGAATTCTTGTCAACAAGAACGAACCAGTCCTCGTCAAGGAGGTGCCTGTTGAAGAAGAAGTCAATCATTTCGAAGAGATCCATCCTAAGGATGCTGTGGAAATCCACCGCGAAGCTGTAAAGGAAGAAGGCGAGAAGAAAAACTTCCGCGATCACAAGAAGCAAAAGCCTGCCAAGGTCGACACGCCACCAATTTCCCCCAAAAATCAGCCCTTGAAAGAAGCCAAGCCGGTCGATGAAAAGCCAGCAAGGAAGAAGCGAAACGAGCAGTCGACCTCAGCTGTCGATGGCGGTTTCGTTCAATCGGCTTCCGATGAAAATGGAATCACGCCAGTGATCCGTGAAATCACGCGCGCCGACTTGACCAAGAACCAGATCCAAGTTCTCATCGATTTCTTGCTAAACAAGCAATCAGACACAATCACTCACGATCCGATGGAGTGGTCCGAAGGCAAGTCTGACATGCTTCAGAAGTTGAAGAAGCAGCTGCAGGAGAAGGAAGCTCAGTTGAAGAACGAACAAGACGCTCTTGTTGGCATGCAAAATAAGTTGAAGGAACTGCGCTCCGAACTCAACACCGAAAAAGTGCAGGCGAACGCTCATTTGAAGGCTCACACTGAACAGTTGCAAAACAGCCGCTTGGAGATCAAGAATTTGCAAACAGAAATTCAGTTTTTGTCTGACAAGCACAATACCGAGAAACAGACAATGACAAGTTCCTTCAAGCAACTGCAAGCGCAGTTCATTCAACTCAAGGAGACTTTGAAGGTTCATGAAGCGTTGCCAAATGTTCAGCAAATTCAGGCTGACAACGCGTTGCTCCAACAAGAAATTACAAGCAAGGGTCAACAGTTGTCTTCGTTTGTTGAAGAAAGCCGCGCGAAGGACGTAAGTTAAACTACGAAAAAGTTTCGGACAAAATCTTATGAAAATTTATTCGCAGGAACAATTAAAGCATTTGGCATTGGATCGTGATAACAGAATCGCTGAAAATGATGTTCATTCACGCAAAAAGGATGAACGATGCGCGATAGTTGAAGGTGAACTCCGCCAAAGGGTTCAAGGTAAGCATCGGTCTTCTTCTTCTTTCACTCGGTTTCTCGTGAACATTCGTTGATGCATCAGCAAAAACAGCCGAAACACGCTAAACTTGCTTGTGTAAACATATTCAAAGATGTGGAAAGTCTCGACATATGATAATCGAAGTGAATTCACTTGAGTAAACGAGTGATGTCTACAAATTTCGTTGTCAAGAGTCTAAATTTTAATTAAATCATTATAGAATTGTCCATCCGCGACTCGGAAATCCAAAAGCTGAACGTCGAAGTGACTCGCGGTAAGGAATTGGACAAAATTGTGCAACGTCAGACATTCGAGTTGGAGCAGGCCAAGAAGCAGCTCAGCGACCAACTGCAGAACAATCAAGCCGAAGAGAACAGCAAGATTGAAATTAGAAATCTTCAGAACGCTCTCGACTCAAGCAAAAAGGAGCTTGACGCTCAGCGCGTACTTGTGAACGACTATAAAGCTAAATCAGATGATCTGAACAAGCAGCTTACTGAATCGAAGCATATAACAAACTCAAAGACGTCTGGTGACAATTTTTTGGTAAGACTTACTCAATCGATAGTTAAACAGAATTTGAATTTCTTTTTTGCAATAGATGACCGAGAAGATCAACGAGCTGGTCGCGAGTCATCAGAACATCGTCAGCCAGAAAGATAAGCAACTTTCCGACTATCAAAAGCAGGTGGACACCCTTCAGAGCGTTAAAAACGAACTAACCAAGATGATCGAAGAGCAGAAAGCTAAGAATAACGTGAGTGCATCCTTATCTTGATCCCAAAAATCCCCCATCCTCGTCCATCCACTTCCTCGTATTTTGAGTTGCGTCGCATTTTGATGATTTATTTCTCTCTCTTTAATGGTCGAAATTAACTCACGAGCAGGATTTGCGAACAAAGAATTGGAAATTGGTTGAGGCATTACAATCAGCCCAACAAACTTCAACACCCAAAACCGCTAATCACTCCAATTCCGTAAGTGCGCCGACAGTCGAGGCGGCTTTTTGTTAATGAATGTTGCCGGCCCTTACGACAGTCATAAATGTTGTCTTTCAAATTGTCATTGTTCAAGTTAATCTCAATTTCCAAACCGCCTCAATTCATGTTAGCTTAGAACTGTGCAAACAAAAGTAAACTAACAAATTAATTATTCATTTGCAGACTCACCCCAGCGTTGAGGTGAAGAAAGTGAAAGAACTGTTCACACAGCACTTCCCAGAAGCTACGTCGTCAACGACCAACGACGACGGCACCAAATGGCTGGAGAGCGTTTTAGAGATTCTTAAGCAGCAGATAGTTAGCAATAAATCAAGTCTTAACAACACCACAAACTCCCCAATCGCCAATAATAATCATCTAAATAACTGTAGTGATGTAGACAAGAATAAGTTAAACAGTAGTGCGCTCAACGGTGACTCCAATAGCTCCACATCTTCGAACGCAGAGAGCGAGTTAGTTTTGCTGCAAAATGCTCAATTAAAGACTACCGTCGAAGAGTATAAGAACATCATCGCCGAAACGGTGAGTTTTCAAACGGCTTTTCGATTTTAACTCTTCTAAAATTCATTTTCGATTCCAGGAGAGCATGTTGAAGAATCTTGAATCTAAAGTTCGCGAGCAAGACGCGTACTGGACGAAGGTGGTTCTGATGAAAGACAACGAAATAGATAATTTAAAAACTGTTTCGGAGAACTCATGAGCAGGTAATAAACACTTCAACTCAGTTATCAGCGATAACAAAATTTCCCAGAAGCTTATCGACGTTTCTATTTTCAGATATTGACTCTCGAAGCTGCGTCACCAGCGATGATGATTTCTCACCCAACTTAATTGCGATAAGTAACATAAAGTAAAAACATTGATAACAGGAACAGCCTTTCGACTCCTCTGCGTTCCAATAGAAGAAAAGTTAAAATTGGTCTTTCCGCATAAAAAGTTTGCATTAAGCTCTAGCGTTGATTTCGCAACCAAGATTGAAAATTCCATTTCCAATATTTTTTTTCTTAATCTTATTTGTCCTCTTTCTGCCAATGAATTTAAGTGTTTTTGGGAGAGAAAAATGTCGTTTCGTAGAAAGCAAGAGATGTGTCTCACTATTAGCGAGGTCTGACTGTACTAATTGAAGGAAACTTTATTAAGCAACCGATTCTTCCCAAAATTATCCTTATAAGATTATGATTGTTAGTCATCTCTTATAATTTTTCCTTTTTCCGCGGTTAAGAGACACTTAACACGATGCGAGACAGACGAGTGGAGAAAAATAATTAGATTTAATTGAAGTGAAAATTTATTAATCAGTTCTATTAAGTTATAAAGGATGATAAGCTCTTCTTTTTATGATTATGCAGTTAAATATAATTTGTGCGCCGCAATCTTCACAAGATGATAAAGCATAAGCAATTAAATTAACCACTTTTCTAATTTTGATAATAATTCAATAGGCATTAATAGGCTAGATTAATTTTTGTTCAACCCTAATGAATCAAGTTGACGAAGGGAGAGAGTTTTCAATTGCATTTAACTGGAATTGATGAGAAGCCATCGACGTTATCTGGCGATTTCTCATCCGAAGGATGGAACTTGTATGAGTTAAGTTCATATGTGAAGTATGAAGTGAATCAATGATATTTTAATAAATTCATTAATTGTATTAAGATTCTTGTTTTTGTAGTCATAATTTCTGTCACAGTTTCAATATCAAGAAAATTCTTTTCATTCCCATGATTTCTGTTCTGTATACTGGATCAATCAAAACGCAGTTTCCTAGCAGTTGTAGGTAATCTTAATGGTCTCTAATACTGGTTCTAAATTTCATTCGTAGTTTTATTCATTTAATCACATCCAGAATCACAAACATCCCTTGCCAGTTTTAACGAAGAAAGCGTGATAAGACGAATTTTGTTCATGTGCAATACCTTCGAACATAATTGAGAGATTTTCTTCAGTTTGATCGCAGCTCGTTTCCCTGATGGAATTTTAAAAGTAAATCGAATGGTCTTAAAATACGAGATGAAAGGCTTATTGGATCGAGAATACTGTAACTGAGAAAGAATAAAATTTAACTTGTAAACAAATTAGTCTTTCAATCAAATCAAAACTCTTGATTTATCATAATTTAAGAAATCTTTATTTTATGTTCTATTCATTCCCAATTTTCTAGTTTGTTCTTTTCATTACTCTTCGACATGTAAAATAATCAAAGTGTGAACCTGTTTAAGGATTCAGTTCCTGAAGCGTTCTGTGGTTCAGCATCAACTCGCTTCCCGACGGCGGCAGACACAACATTTCTTACTTATTTTTGTCTAGAAGATATCACATGGGCGCGTAATCTAGCTGGATGTAGATTTGACGAACGCCGACTGCTTCGAAGATCATTCGAGCGTGCGTGATGACATACTTGGGATCAACGTTTTTGCTAACTTCGAGTTTAATTGCACCAACATAGAAATCGCTGCACAACGTCCAGAAATGCGGCTCTTGTACGGAATAAACTCCAGCGAGTCCGGTGACTTTTTGATAGCATCCAGGCAGCACTCGGTCGAGACTGGACGGTTGTCGCTGCATGAGAACCGAGATCGATTCCTTGATAAGTGATAGTACGCTCAGCGCAATCAAAATAGCAATGCACATCGAACAGATTGGGTCAGCAATCATCCAGCCAAAGAGATGCATGAGAACAGCCGAGATGATAACACCGACAGACCCCAGCGTGTCTGCCAGAATGTGCAGGAAAACTCCCCGCATGATCTGGGAGTTCTCCATGTTCAGAGTGTGTGAATGTCCGTGATCGCCACCGTTATGCGAATGCCCATGATTGTTCAACAAGCCTTCTAAAATAAATTGAAAACGGTTCCAGAGTTTTGCAAAACACGAAAATCAATTTCAACGAACCTTTTTCATGAATACTGTTTGAGTTGTGTGAATGTGAATGTGATGATCCCCCTCCGTGGCTATGCCCGTGAGCTCCTCCGTGCTGGAACGCATATATACCCACAAGGTTAACGAGAAACCCGAGGATTGACACGACGAAGAGCCTTTCATGTTTGACCTAGAAAGATAACAGATTGAGTTCGACGTTCCTTACGTCAATCGATGTTCGACTCACTTCTGGTGGTTCAATTAATCGCTCGACAGACTCGGAGAGAATGAAGAACGAGATGAACAGCAGGAACAAGCTGTTCACGAAACCAGCAATAACTTCAGCTCTGACATAGCCGTAAGAATACTTGTCGTTGGCTTTCCACTTTGTGATGACAGACGCAGCTAAGCCGGCTAGAAGACCCGTACAGTCGAAGAACATGTGGAAGGAATCGGAAATCAAGCCCAAGCTGTTCGTCAAGACTCCGTAAAAAAGCTCCACAAAGGCAAACGAAAGGTTTAAGAGCAGAAACATAAATAAATTTCTGGAATTCTTGTCGCTGAAGATCAGCCGCCGCAATGCAGACAACTTCTCCTTTATCCGAAAGCCGAAGCCTCGCGGATCTTTCGTAGTCAGCGGAAGCATCTTGTGTAATTTGTTTTATCTAAAGAAAATCGGGCGATAACAATAAACAAGCAAAATTAAATTCTGCCACGTTATCATTTAAGAATTTTCCGTTCCTGACTCAACGGTCGTCGATGGGCGGCTCCACTCACCGGCGACAGACGATTCGTTCGATGCGTTCTAAGCTAGCAGTTCGTCGTTAATTACTTGAATTTTTGCATTATTCGCTCCCGAATCTGATTTTTTGCGAAGATGAACTGACGCACGGCGGAACTACTGCAGCCCTTCTTGAAGTACGACGATTTTATTGAATGATTTCGAAGCCCCTCGACCTCTCCTTCTTTTCTTTACCGAACGCATTTGAAGATGGTACGTGAAAATTAGTTTTCTCTTAAAAATAATGGTAAAATCGATCAGGTTCTAAGTCAATTGCATCGGAAATCACTCACAAGATTGCAGGTTTTGCGGTGACGGTTCAGTTTCGAGCGCTGATTTTCCACCAGAGCTGAAATGTCGCCGGAATTAAATCCATGCGTGGACTAAATATTTTTGCCACTCCAAAACTTTCTTCACTTAACTCACCCCCGATTCTTCTGCAATTGATTTCGAATATGCTTGATGCACAAACAAATCCTTACGCTCCAGCTAAGAAACCAAGTTTCTATATTTTTGTTTATTCCATTCTAACCTATTTCAACTTTTCTCGATTGTAGCCTCCAAAGAAGGACACTAAGTCGTCGGCTAAACAGCCACAGAAGACACAAAAGAAGAAGGAAGGAGGAGGTGGCGGTGGCAAGGCCAAGAAGAAGAAGTGGTCGAAGGGAAAGGTTCGCGACAAGTTGAACAACCAGGTTCTCTTCGACAAAGCCACTTATGAGAAGTTGTACAAGGAAGTTCCAGCCTACAAGCTCATCACCCCATCGGTCGTGTCCGAGAGATTGAAGGTCCGTGGATCGTTGGCTAAACGCGCACTCCTCGAACTGCGTGATAAGGGTGAGTTTGAACTAACGAAATTGCCGAGAAATTAGTGAATAATGTGAAAAACTTTGATTCAAGGTCTGATCAAGCAAGTTGTCCACCACAGCTCCCAAATGATTTTCACCAGAACAACCAAGGGAGACGACCCCGTTGCATAAATCGAGCCGTTCTTCAACATTCTCCTGATATGTGAAAACTTGAGAGACCGTAAATGTTTTCTGCGTTTCCTCAATAAATCGTATTTATCTGTGGGGACAATTTAAAAAGTGTTTTCCTCTTCGTCGCTAAGCTTAGCAAGTTTCAGCAATTGTGATTTATTAAAAAATCTTACATTCAAAGATTGAAAGACAATTGCGACAAGCTTTTTAAAGCTCATTTGATTTTACAATTTGGCTTCGACGGTAAGAGCGATGTAGCCTTCCGGTGCATCTGATGACAGGAATATAGCGGCTTTCCCGTCAGCCTGGACTGTCACTGAAGTTCCAGTGCAGCTCGTACCGACCTTGGAACCAGAAGCAAGATCGCAATAAGTGCCTGCAGTCAGTTGGGTCTGAATAGTTGCACTCAAGTCGACGCGGTATTGTCCGTTGAACGCGATAAATCCTCGATTTCCGCGAGAGAAAGCGATTTGATTATCTCCGTTGTCCCACCAAGAACCGACTACGGTGTTTTCCACTGCATTTTTGAAAGCAACCATGTTGACCGTTTGTCTCCATCGATGTTCGCAGACCCAGTTGCTGTCACACGAGCCATCAGCGTTGATAACTGGGGAAAGCGTGTTGTAGTTTCCGTCATGGGGCGGGCCCTAGAAAATCCTTGCCGTGAAAGTGTCAACAATATCAGTGTCAAAGCTACCTGGGCGCGGGATTCGAAAGCGAATGATGACATAATTCGTGAGAAGCCGTAGGGCCAAGCTGTGAAGGTGACATTGTTAATCAGTTTGTGTTTAACCTGCGAAAATCTTACCCAAATGGAAAGCAACTGCCATTTTATACAAACGACCCTCTTTATAGCTCATCAGGTCCTCCCTTTGAGTATCGTGATTAGTTACGAAACTCAGAACGTACCTCGATGGGTGGAAGCCCCAGCCTTCGCCGAAACTCTGCAACCATTTCAGCGAGTCTTGCCCACGGAAGCTTTTGGCTAGCGCGTTAGGAAATTTAAACTCGGTTACTGTCCCCAAATGGAAATATTCGTTCCCATTCACGGTGTTGTCGTCATAAACTTCGCCGACGAAGAATGGACGAGAATTTGCAGCAAAGCCGTAGTTCACATTCAAATTCTTCAACCTTCCCCAGATATTCTCCAAATCACCTGGCCACATGTGCTTTGCAATGTCAACGCGGAAACCTGCGACACCGAGATCGATGAGATGGTTAAGGAAGCCGGCAATCGCAGCTCGAACAGTCTCGCGGCCTTGGTTCAAATCACGAAGTCCGTAAATCTCGCAGTTTCGGATGCTTGCTGGGTCTTGCCATTGAATTTCGCATCTCGGCAAGTTGAAATCTTCGGTGGTGAAAGGAACGCCTGGAAACTCTCCGGTTTCAGCGTTGCCGTATGAGCCTCCAGTTCCATAGCCGGTCATGCTAGACATGTGATTGAAAACAACGTCGGAATAAATGCGCACACCAACGGCATTGCATCGTCGCGTCATATCAGCAAAAGCAGCTTCATTTCCCGATCGAGTTATAAGCTTATAAGACATTGGCTGATAACGTTCGGACCATGGCCTGTTATTCTGGCTTTCCAGGAAGTTTTCATTCGGCGGAGAAATTTGAACTCCAGCGTAGCCGTTCGGCGCCAGGAATCGCTCGCACTCCAAAGCTATGTCAACCCACTTCCACTCGAACAGATGCACGATGACATTTCGACCAGCCCGCCAGTGCGGATCGTGATATCCGTTTACGAAAAAAACCCCGCAAATAAACAGAAACGTTGCTGACAGCTTCATTGCTTACACTCAACTGGTGTCAAATTATTTTGATATTGATAATGAATATTTACGATAAGCTTTATCGACGAGAGTTTATTTTCGCCTTGACGATACAGACACTTGAAAAAGCTCGGAAAAGCTTTTTGAAAGCTCGTTGATCGAGATTCATAGTGTCAGAGATCGAGATTCTTCGGCTAAATTGACATTTGTCTGCTGTATTATGATTTGCTGGCTCAACAACGTTTGAATTGCCACTAAATCACGAGAATAACTTTCTAAGCTATGATTGATAGTCGCAAAAATACTAACTGGTAAATAACCAATCACACTAATCCG
>JPYR01000150.1:96454-107197 GCA_000775305.1 Belgica antarctica
AGATTTTAGAAAAAATTCAATTTTTATTTTCAAGATTTCCACAACATTAATTCGTGACTTCAACGCCAATTTCTCACAAATCGCATGCTTCAAGTCCCTTTTTCCTGATCGCGAGAACATTTTGCACGAATCTTTCCCGTTCGACCGCCACTTGATTCTGACTCAGGTTGAGTTGGGGCAGCACAAACTCAATTTTCATGTAATGTTCCATGTAATTTTTCTCGCGATACAAGTTCACTTTGCATTCTGACGTGTGCTTTTTCATTTCGCGGTAAGTGTTTTCCTGGAGAGTCGAAATGATGTGATCGCAGTCAGCGGTGTCAGGATTGATCGATTTGGGATTCAAGTTGAGATTGTAAGTGTAAAAGTCCAAGAGTTCAAGCTGAACAAGATGTTTTCGGACGCAGAACTCTTGATCGCCTTGATAAGTCTTCCTGGTGTCGATGACCTTGTCGAAGTCACTTGCGAGACCTTCTTTTACGAGCATCTCATTGCAGGTTTCTTGGACAACTCTCAGTCCGCTATTCAGAACGTCGATCAGCTTCTGGTATCTTTCAGATTTTACCGAAGATTTCCACACTTTCCAGCCCACGTCGTACCGTTTCACCGCTTCACTCAGAATGAAAGCATTCTTCAACCCTGTACCATTGACACTTTTCTTCACGCAGTCGTTGAATTTCTCGGAAGATTTGAACTTGTCATAGAAGCCTTGCAGGGTTAATTCAATTACTCCCGAGCACTCATAAAAATCATTGACTGACTCAACAGATGAGAGAAGCTCTTCATTGATTCCGTCATTACGCAAGCTTGAGACGAAACACCTCAAGTCGAATTCAGTGTTTGCAGCAGCCAACGCAGCGCAAATTGCGAGAATAATTATTCTGAAACAATAAGTTGTGTTGTTTGGCTTGTCAAAGGTCACAATTTTATATTTTCAAACCTTAAAACGAACATTTTAATTACGATTTTAACTCCGCGCTGCTTGAACTTAAAAGATTGACTGACAATTTGAGGCGCAAATTATTTCTCAGGAGAGAATAATTAATTGTTATTCTCAAGTTTAAAAAGTGTTCTTATCAGCTGTGAGTTCCCAGAAATGTGTTTCCTATAAACAAGATTTGAAGGTTGACATTTTATTCTCTTTTTAAATCCCAAATCATTTTAATGCAGGAAATTAAGACATTTCAATTTTTAACGGTTTTTTGGAATTCAAAAATCCACAAGTTTCAGTTCCCTGCGCGCGAAATTGCTTCAGTTTTCTCATATTTACAGTGAAAGATAAAATAAATTGAGAAAAAATGGAAACAACAGTCGAATCGAGTCCAATGTCGGACGACGAAGAGTTCGCTCCGAAGCGAGTTGCCAACTACAGAAGCATCATCGATTCCGACTCGGAGGAAGAAACTCCGCTACAAAATGTTGAAGTTTCAAAACCTCGCGATGAAAGTGATGAGAACAGCGATAAATCGAGTTCGAGCAGCTCAGACGAAGAAGAACCAGCGCCAAAATTAGACCGAAGAAAGAACGCAAATCCCAAGAAGAACTTCCTTCCAGTGAAAACACAGCGGGTTTGTTTGATTTATTTTCCTTAATGAAGATCCACGAACAGTTTTGTTTTGTTTTAGAAATCTGCAGCCAAGGCTAAGGAGATGATCAAAGAAAAGATGTCACACAAACAGCAGGAAGAACTCAAGACGAAAATCCAGTCCGAGAAACAGCGGATGGAACGTGAACAAGATATCCGAGTGCCTTACCACAAGCCCAAACAGATGTCACTCAAAGAGTTCCTTTCAAGACGAACGATCAACAAACCGTCGATGGACAAGATCAGGAAAGGCGAAATGCCGATGAGCACAGTTATGGCCATTAAAATGAGAGGACGAGGCGAGGGTCTCGAAAAGTTTGCACAAGAGATGAAAGAGCGAGAAGAAGAAGCGATCGAGTTTTTCAAAAGCGAAAGTGAGTCTGAAGACGAAGCTGACCAGGCTGACAACAAAGAGAACGTGTCTGAAAATGCGCAAGCAGTATCCTCAAATCAAGAGGTGAAGGATGTTGAAATTGAAGTTGTGCCTTCTGTTGCTGAACCTGAAGTTGGTGAGACACCAGCTACTGAAATTGTAGAAGAAAACTCTCATCAAGTCACCGAGACTGTGATTGAACAAGTAGACACGGCCGTTGCAAAACAGGAAGTGACTAAAGAAGAAGACATCGAAGCCCCTAAAAAAGAAGACTCCGTTCTTGAGCGACTACGAGAAAAATACAAGAACGTCGGTTTTGCTGAGATCAAAATTCCAACTCTGAAAACACTTCAAGAGATGGGATCGAACAACTCAATCGATCTCGGGACGGGATTGATTGAGCCTCGCAAGCTGAGTGGACCAGAACAGTTGTTCCAGAGATATTTGAAGACGGTGCAGATTCCAAAGCCTAAAAGTTCGATTTGCATGAACATTCTCACCGTGGAAAACGGAAAATTGGAGAATCAAAAAGTGAAAGTCAAGCTGACCAAAGAGACGGAAGTAGATCATGAGCGACCAGGTCTGGCGAGAGGAAAATTGCAAGGGAACTTGCTCAGCCAAATCAAGCAGAAGAGACACGAAGAAATCATGAAAAGAATCGAGACCCGGCCGCCGGTGGAACTTGAACCTGAAGACAAGGACGAGAAATGCGATGAAGAACCATCCGAAGAAGAAGAATCGACTGAAGGGGAATCTGAGCCCGAGGAAGAACCGGAAATCACAGAATCGAAGAAGAAAAGAACCGCTGGAGGTGGATTCTTTGACGAAGAGGTGAGTTGTACATTAAGATTCAAGAAAGTTTAGTACAATAGTTAATTTTATTAGGCAATCGATGAAGACGAGCCCGAACAAGTTGACGAAGGAGATGAATCCGAAAACGAGTCTTCAAGTTCAAGCGAATCTGAGACTGAATCGGTGGCACCGAAAAAGGGTCGAATTTTAAAGGCGTTCGTTGATTCCGATGACGAAGAGAGTAATAAAGTTGACAACATCGTGACTGCACCAGTTCATGAAAATGCTGAAACAAATGAGTCATGTCTCAAACCGTTCACTGAAGACCCATTCGCATTTACACAAGATATAAATCTCAAGAACTCAGAAGAAGTTTCCACATCTGAAGCCAGTAAGTTGGAAAACACTTATAAAAACTCGATCTAACTCTTTAAATTTTCAGCTGAATTTACGTTCACCGAGCCCAGCGTTTCAGAAGACACGAAGAGAGATGGAGCCGGCCCGTTATGGGATTCAGGGCCGTCTCAAATGGATGACGACGACTTCATGGAAATCCTGTCTGGTGGTTTTTCAACCACGCAAGGCTTTTCAAGTTCAGCGCAACCAGAAGAAGCATCAAAAAGTGATTTCGGAGACTCGCAATTCGTTTCACAAGTTCCAGAAAAATCAAACGAAGGAAATCCCGAAAACGCAAAGAAACCTGAAGTTCCAGAAAGCATTGTCGATGAACCAGTGAAGGCAGTTTCGCCAGCGATAAATCATAGAAAACTCCTTGATTCAAGTGAAGACGAAGCCGATGTCGCTGCTAACAAAGTAAAGCGCAAGAAATTGAGAAAGAAGCGAAAGCAAAAAGTTGTGAAACTTGGATTCTCTGACGACGACAGTGACTCGGCTTCTGATCAAGCCCCAGAACTCGAAGAGTCTGGCAGTGAAAACCTCGAAGAGTGTGAAGAAGAAGAAGAACCGGATGTGCTAGTCGACTACGACTCAGAAGAAAACGAAGTCGAAGTGAAAATGAACAAGAAAGAACGCATAAAGGCTGCGGGAGCTTATTTCGAGAAAGAAGCTGAGCTTTCAGAGTCTGAATGGGGTTCGGCTGACGAAAACGAAGAAAACTTGGATAAGTTTGAGGGAGAACTCGGCGATGAAGATCAGTTCGACCAAGCGAAACTCCAAGAAGAAGTTGGAAGAATCCACGCCCGGAAAGTTCTTGACGACGACATCCGAAACGTCAAGAAAATCGAGGAACTGCTCTTTGAAGACGAAGAAATCGACGGCGTTGGACGCGAGCGCAAGTTCCGATGGAAAAATCAAAAAGAAGGATTCGCGCCTGCTGACGAAAACGCGATGGATGGCGATCTGCTAGAAGACGGCGATGACGAATTCGAAAGCGAGACTGCCTGGCGAAAGATGAGACACGAGCGCGAGACGCTTCTGAGTGAACACGCTTTGAAGTTCACGGAAAGTGACACGATGGCTGATGAAATCACGCTGATTGACCACGAGAGTCAAACCGTTACTAGTACAAGCACCAGCGCGTTCATCACTCAGAAATTCAAGATCATTAAATCATCCAGTGCAATGGAATGCCCAAGCACCACCGAAGTCAAGAAAGACTCGCCTTTCCTTATCAAGACCGCCAACTTCAAGAAATTTCGAAATTCTTCGTTTTTATCTCGAGACGAACAGACTCTCAATAAAATCGCGCGAATGGTTTCGCACAAGGATGACGAAGTCACAAATTTCTCGCACGGCAGCAACTCTATGAGTTTCCTTACAATCGACAAACCCGAGGAAAGCAAGAAAAGAAAATCAGCAGGGCCGACTTTGAAATCGCCAGACATGAGTAAGAAGAGAAAAGTTGAAATTAAGAGTAAAATCCTTTTGCTAGATCAGCTGAATTAAATTTTATTCAATAGTAAATTAAGAAATAAATGTAAGCAAGTTCAATAGTTAAGTATCGTGTTGAGATAGTTCTCTTGGTTCATTCGTCTTTTGAGTTCCTTCAGCGATAAAATTTGCATCGCAGCCGTTGAGTTCTCGTGTTTGTGATAAAAATCGCAGTAACGAGTCTTCTCAAAGTCTTCTTCAACTTCGATCAACTTGCGCATTTTCTCAACGATTCCACGAGTTTTCATTTTAATTTCTTGAATCTGTTTTCGGTAGCAAGGGCGGCACAAGATCGTTTGAGTTTTCTTGCTTTTCCAGTAAACGTTTCGCACTTTCTCTTCGCAGTTGCTGCAAATTGAGTCGAGATTCGTGTGGCCGCACACGATTTTGAAAGCTGGTTCGATTTTCACGTCGCCATTGAACGAATGCTTGTAGAAATTTCGTTTTTCCTTGTTGATTGTGTAAGCTCCGACTCCAGGTGCGATTGATTCGGCGGGGTTTCTACAGACCAGCAAATCTCTCTTGCACGAAGATCCAAACGCCGAGAAAATTTTTCTCACGACTTCAGGTGCTTGTCTAGTCTTCTTCTTGCGTCTGAACACGCCGCTCGAGTCTTGTGCATCTTGGAAACGTGGAACTCGCGAAGCAAAGGGGTGAGTTGATCTCACTTCAACGATCTCTTCAACGCCGCCTTCTTCTGTTTTATTAACTTCAACTGGCTTCACGGGCTCTGGAAAATTCTCCTTAAAGCATTTCCGCATGTACGAGTTGACCGTTTTGTCTTCCGCGAAAAGATAAATTTTCCTGGGAGTTTTACTCGAAAAGCACAGATCTGCATCGCTTCTGATGCGTGGGAGGCAAATGTAGTCGAAATCGATCTCATTGCATCGTTCGATTATCAACTGTAGCTCCAACCGCTCATATCTTTGGTAAATCCTGTTCTTTTTGCTTTCTTCTTCGTCGAACATTTTTCACCACTTTTAATGACAATTTCGACACTTTCCTTTTATTTAAAAAGTTTTTGTTTTAATGTCAGCTTTGAAATTTCCCTTCTTCGACACCTTGAAGTAGAGTTTTTCTTGCCTTTCAGCTGCTTAAACCATTTGTTGTTGAATCGACGACAAAAACTTTATTAATAATGAAAACTCATGCCTTCCATTCAGCAAAATATTTTCCGTAAAACATGTTTGACATTAATTTCTTTTGTTCTCATTCCGGGAAATTTTTACGGTCGCGTGACGCTTTACGATTACCCGTTGAATGTTTCGCAGGATCGTGAACGAAAGAATTTCATATCAGCGGGGAGCGGATGAGAGCTCCTGAATACTTCAACTAACCACAAAACGGTTCCGTTTGATGTCGCGCTGTATTAAAATCATAAAAATTGCATGGGAACTATCCGCGTGTAATATTTTTATGAACGCTTACTGAAGTTCGTAAACGATCCGTGAATGGTCGTCAAAGTCCTGAAATGAAGATATTTTCATTCACATGAAAGAACAAACAGCGCTTCGTCAATTTTAAAGTCTAGTCTTTATTTAACATCTAATTTTTGTTATCGCCAATGGTTAATCACGATCCAGTTCTATCAGCAATCTGACTGTTTAATCCATTTGTCGAAGTAATTGTCTTAATAAATTTGTACCCATACCTATCCGATTATTATCAAAGTTGATTCGCGAACTGATAAGATTAATCCTGAGCCACGAAACAAAACTGGAGAGTAATTAAGTAAACAATGATAAGCACGCAGACAGAGATAACGGATATTAATTGATTTAAGAATAGATCGGACATTCTTGTTGACCTCTCATGCCGGGAAAACAGTTCAAATCAACAATCCGACAATTTCGGATAAAAAAATAATGTTCAGGTCGGCAACTTCATAGTTAAGCCACTGCAATACGTCTCAGGTTGTTTGAAATGGCGCTAACTGAGGTGGGAATCACCATCTTGTCTTTGAAGTAGAACTCCTCGTTGGGAAACTCGTCGATGACAGGAAGTTTTTTAGGCACGGGAAGCAAAAGGCGCAAAGCTTCGGTTGCGTCGGAACTTCCCAGCCCAGCTGCTTTTTCGAAGTTCTTTCTGGCTTCACGGAAGCTTTTCTGGAAGCCACCCAGCCCTTGAGCATGAAACACGCCTAAGTTGTAGTAAGCTTTAGCATGACCTAGTTCACTGGCCATCTCGTAGAGCTTCCTTGCAGTCTTCATGTTTCTCTTCACTCCAAGTCCTTGTTCATAGCACAAACTACGGAGAAAAATTGAATAAGTGGTTGTTTATTTAACCAGAAAAGAAAAACTCACGCTAAATTGAAGATTCCTCCCGGATGGTTGTGATTTGTACTCAGAATGAAGTGATCGATAGCTTCGTTGAGATTTCCACCGAGCATACTCTCAACTCCAAGTTGGAACTCGAGCTCTCCCACAATCTGAGCCAATTGGCGGATTGCAGAGTCGATTGCTGCATCTTCCTTCTCTTCTGGTGTTTCTTCTTTCTCAGGTTTCTTGGTTGACACTGTTTCTGATGTTTGTGAAGTTGGTTTGTTGTTGACATTGTGAACGCCCTCACTTGCATAGACCTTTGGGATTTCGTGAAATCTCTCGTACTGTTTGTATCCAGGATCGTTCTTGAACTCTTTGAAGTCGTAGTCAACTGATCTCTGCTGCTGTGACACAACAACATCTCTCTTGGCCTTCTTAAACGGGCAGCCAAACTTCGCTACCTTCGGGATTAAAGATCCTCTTTGGCCTTCCGGTGTCAGTAGATATTGTTGTACATTTCGATGGACAGCATGCGAAGTGCTTAGAACATACTTTGAATAATAGCAGCGTCCGACATCAAAGCCCAAACGTTGATTACGCCGATACAAGCACAGTAGTTGGGAAGCGTAGAATCCGGTGATCAGAGCGGTTGACTTGAAGGAGAATCAAGAATAAGAACAAAATTCGATTTCGATGTGACGGTAAACTCACCCAAGTCAAAGCAGACAGGAAGCATTTTTTGTCCTGATGCAAGCGGTAGTACTTCTTCTTGAACTTCTCGTCTCTCGACGACGGATCCTGATGTGACGGGATCACATTGTAGAAATTATTATTTTGATTGCGTTCATTTTGTTTTTGTTGTTGTTGTGGCTGGTTATTTAAGGCATTTTGGACTGTGAAGCTCTTCCTGACATTGATACCAATCTCGATAGTATCTTTGACCCGTCGCGAAACATATTTCCACATGGAAAACCGTTCTTATTTCCGGGATTAAACTCGAAAATTTGCAATTGCGTATTTTTAAAACAGCGATTTTTCATCCGTCACAACACGATCTTCTGATGGCCGGTGCGAGACTTCTGAGTTTTTATGTAAATGGATGGTTAACAACTCAAATAATGCTTGAAAATCAATGACACTAGACTTTATCGAAATTTCCAGACTTAAAGTTGACAAACGGCTGGTTGAAGACTGTGTTGCTCAGGAACTGCAGGGATAAAACTTCGTCAGTTCAATAAACAAGCAAAAATATCAAAACGAATAAAATAATTCTATTTGAGAGTGAAGAAAGCTGTAAAAACTCTTTTCAAACGAGATGGGTAGAGACAACAATGACTCAGGTGAGATCCAACGTTCCTATCCCGTTCAAGGAAAGCGTAACATCGTTAAAATGTATTTTTTTTAGGTTCCGACCGTGAATCACGCTCGCGTTCGCGTTCAAACTCGAATGCATCAAATCAATCTGGCTCGCAGAACTCGCGAAGCCGGTCAGGATCAGCTGTATCGTCGAAACGATCGGGAAGTGGATCGAGAAGAAGCCGTAGCGGATCGAGACGCAGTCGCAGCGGGTCAAATAGAAGTCAATCGGGGAGTCGTCGATCAAAAAGTGGTTCTCACTCCAAAAGTCCAGCTTCTCATCGCTCGAAAAGTGGCTCGCGATCTAAAAGCCCAGCTTCCAATCGCTCGAAAAGTGGCTCGAGATCCTCACATCGATCTAAAAGCGGCTCAAGATCCAAAAGTCCAGCTTCGAGACGTTCAAACAGTGGCTCGCCCTCTAAGCGATCTGAAAAATCACGCAGCAAGTCTAAAGAGTCCAACGCTTCTGACTTGGGAGGAAAGCGAAAGCGCAAAATATTATCTGACTCCGATTCAAATGACGCACCGAAGCCTGTGCCATTGAAGAAGAACAAACTGATTGACACCGACAGTGAAGAGGAAGAAGTTACGCAAAAACCGCCGGCAGAAGCCTCAGCGCTGTTCGGCGACGCTGATGACATCAGTACAGATGAAGAAGCAGGCGCTAAAAGCGGATCAGAAAAAGGATCACACCAAAAAGGAAGCGAAAGTGAGCGCTCACGTCGTTCAACGTCTCGATCCAGTCGAGGGCGCTCGCGCAGTCGTAGCCGATCTAGAGACAACGACCGTAACGAAAACGAAAAAACTCAAGAGCGAGAGAAGACGCCGATACCTGAGACTCGCATCGATGTTGAAATCCCGCGCATTGCTTCTGACTTGGGCAAAGAAATTCATTTCGTCAAGCTTCCCAATTTCTTGTCGGTTGACACAAGACCGTTTGATCCAGAAAATTATGAAGACGAAATCGACGAGGAAGAAACTCTGGATGAAGAAGGTCGTCAACGCTTGAAGTTGAAAGTTGGAAACACGATCCGCTGGCGCAAGTACATCAACGACAAAGGCGAGACTGTTCAAGACTCCAATGCCAGATTCGTCAAGTGGTCCGATGGAAGTCTCAGCTTGCATCTGGGAAGCGAAATCTTTGATGTTTACAAGCAACCGTTGCAGAATGATTTCAACCATCTGTTCATCCGTCAAGGCACCGGTCTGCAAGGGCAAGCAGTCTTCAGAACCAAGCTTGGCTTCCGACCTCACTCTACAGACTCGTTCACGCACAAGAAAATGACAATGTCCTTGGCTGATCGTTCATCGAAGACTGCTGGTATCAAGATCTTATCTCAGGTATGCAACAAATTGCTGTTTAAATGTTTAGTTTGTATAACTTCCTATTTTAGGTCGGTCCTGACCCCGACGCTGAGAGAAGCGAGAACTTGAAGAAAGAAGAAGAATCGCTCAGACAGCTTATGCGTCAACGCAAACCAGTCAAGTCCAAGCGCACTAAGCGACCTTCTGGTGGCGCTGCTGGTTACGGTGAAAACGACGACGGCTCCGACGATGAAGGTGGAATTTCAATTTCTGCAATCAAGAATAAGTATAAGAAAGGCGCTGTGCCAGAAAACAAGCCGATTTATTCGTCTGAAGACGACGACGCTTCGGATGGCTCTGACTTCGATGCACGTCGCAAGAAAAAGGACAAATCGAAGCCAACAAAGGCGCTTAAAGATTCCGATGACGACAGTGACGACGTATCGGGCGGGAAGCATTCGGGCTCAGACAGCGAGGGAAGCGACAAAGACAGCAAGAACAGCGACGATGATTAAGAGAAATGTATAAAACAACAAGAAATAAAGAAAAAACTAGAAACTTATTTAATTTTGCAACTTAAATTTAAACATCGACGATGGATTTTATCTTTTGAACGTCCTTTGACAAGCCGGCTATTTGCTTCGTCATGTCTACGAGGATTTCTTTGATCGTGTCTTCTTGCTTGGGCGGCAGAGCTTTGAAAGATTCTGCGGTGACGTTCTCCCAAGTCTCGATCTGATTCTTCTGCATCTCGTTCTTCAATTTTATCTGCTTAACGTCTTGAAGAAGTTTGTCGGTTTTCGACTTGATTCGTTTGATGTGGTCGGCGAATTCCTTTTCAGATGAATTCGCGATCGGGAGTCGCAGTGACGCAAGTCGCAACACGTCTTGCACTCGCCTTTGGAGATTCTGCTGCCGCTCCATGATGTCCTCGTGCATATCCGCTAGATGATAAGCCTTTTCTTGGATCATTTCTTTGCTTTCGAACAGTTGAGCGATGTCGTCTTTTTGCTGGCTCTTCATGCACTCGAGAATCTTGACTCGTTTTGATATCGCTTGGCGAACCTGATCATGCTTTTGAAACTGATTTTCTCGCATGACTTTAAAAGAGCTTATAAGAAGCTCGAAAGCTTGTTGCGATGATGGCGGAATGCTTTTGTCCAGCTTCAGGATGGGTTGCG
>JPYR01000150.1:107207-118814 GCA_000775305.1 Belgica antarctica
CAGAAGTGCTTTGATTTGATGGTCGAACGGCACTTTTCGATCAAAGTTCTTCGGCTCGTTGGTCGATGAAGTTTGAGCGGCAATCTCTGGGTACATCGACAGTGACAACTTGATTGTGTTGAGGCTGACGACTTGACCGCTGCTGAGAATGGCAAATATCCCTGAAGGCGATTGGAGAACACCGATTCCGACGACTGCGTTCACTTTGGAGCTGTTGAAAGCCTTTGTGCTTAAGATGTACTCGGCTCTTGACTTGGTGTTTAGATTTGGATCGGCTTCGATTTCATCGTTGACGTAGCTTTGTAGTTGTTGAATAAAACCGATCGTGACACCGTGCAGACCAGTGTCGTGGTAGCAAAAATATCGCTGCTCGTTGACCGGATCCCTTTTCAGAATGATCGGGGCTGCTGACGACTCTTGAGTGACGTTTTCAGTCAATCCCAGTTCCAGCTCAATCGTTTCAAGCACATACAAGTCCCAGTCATTTCTCAAAACTGTCTTTGTGTCGTTGAATGAAGTGTCTTCCGGCGCTGCCTCTATTAACAGGACGTGGTGGAGCTTTCCAGAGTTTTCAGCGATAACGAGTGTCGGCGGAAGAGTTGGAATAACTAAAAGCGAGCAAGAGTCGTCTCCGTAATTTGATTTTTGCTGTGGAATCATCGTCAAAGGTCCTTGAAGTCGAGGCTGCTCAGAGTTTAAGCCCGCATTCACGATGAAAATCGATCCATTTCCTCGAAGAATGACGATCGGCCACTCGATTTGTTTTTGCAGCTGCTGGTTCTTCTTTGCTACGAGCGACAAGTTGCTCATTGAGCTGTTGATAGTGTCAATGTTCTCCAAATTGTCACTGAAAAATTCTTCGCGCATTTTAGCTGGCCCGATGTCAAAGTCAGTGGCAGTGTCGCCCAACCCCGCCAGATACGAAAGATTCTTCTCGACCGCTGCATAATTTGGAACTGGCCCTATCCGCCATACATTCTTGAGACTCGATTCATCGTACACTCGAATCGAGTTGTCTGACAGCAAAACGAGAAGATGCGAGTCTGTCGGGGAGTTTGGATGCCACCTCGTTTGAACAACATCCACGTTCGTCGAGTGTTCGTAAACGCTGAAGGCTCGACATGATATCCTCGCTTTGGCGTCTTGATACAGTCCATCGGCACCGAACCGCAAAGGCAGCTCCAGTATGAGCACTCCTTGACTTCCGCTGAGGGCCACGAAAGTTCCACCGAATGAAGCTGAGACTTTGAAAATTGTGAAATTCGGAGTTGAACTTGGAATCAAAGCCTAAAATGAAAATTTGAACTCAACTATCAGACTCTTCACTGCACTGTTATCAACTTACTTGCTGTTTCGCACCTGCCGAGCCTTTCAACTGCGCTGATCTCCAGTTAATAACCAGCAAATGACTTTCTTTGAAGTTCCAAACAAACAACAAATCTTCGAACACGTCACACACTTCCCGGCAACCTTCCGGCACATTTCCCCTGATGGAGTCAAAGATATTCTTGCCACTAAGGTTGTAAACGTCTGTTTCAGTCATTGTGAAATATTCTGATCAAAAAAAGCTGAGAACTTGCAAACGAGGGACTGGAAACTGCGATGAAAGCAAAGTGCGGATAAAACCGAGCGCAGTCCGAGCGCGATATTTATTTATTTATTTTGATTGTTGTTGTGCCATGTATCGAGAATTAAATAGGACAGCGAGACGTTCTAAATCAATCAGCGGTCAGTTCTAGATTGGAGTCCAGTGAAAGAGAACATCGTTAGTGCCCGCATCAGAGTGGACTGACATTTTTTCAGTCTAATCACACTTTTGTTTTATTTTTAGTTCATCTTCTTCTCTGTTTATAATCACCTTGACACCTTTTCGTCACCGTGAAAGTGTAATAAGAAGACATTTAATTACGCATCAGCTTAAAGAACTATGATCGAGACAGAATCGAAGATGGAGAGCCTTCCGACGGAAAATTTAGTGAGAATATTCCGTCACTTGTGTGGCCAAGACCTTTGCGAGCTGGCCAAGAGCTGTAGGAAGTTCAACTCTGTTATCAATGACTTTCTGCCGATAAAATACCCCAGTGTGAGAATAGACTTCCAATACCTCTTCTACAACAAAGTGACAAAGTTTACGTACAAAGACGGAATGGACCTGAACGCACTGCTCAACACAACTCGGCTCTACCAAAACTACATTCTGCTGAACTTCAACAAAGAACACACCGACAGATTGGGAAACAAATGGCTGAATTTGTTCAAGAAGCAAATCAACGCCCGCTGCATACGAATCAAGACGGATTGCATCGATCTTCGCCAGTTAAGTAATTTAATTAAACTCACACACAGACTGGTGTACATCGAGATCGATGGCTACCGATTCGCGAAGTTGGACGAGCCATTGGATGAAAACGAAACAATCAAGCTGCCTAGTCTGAAACATCTCAAGATCCATTCGTTCCTTGACACCAGCCCGCAGATCTTCAAAATCTTCCACGATTGCAAAACGCTGAGAACAATTTCTCTCAGCTCGCTGTTTTTCATCAGCAAGAAAATTAAATCAATCAACGACTTCATGCTACAACAAAGATCATTAGAGCAACTCGAATTAATTGGCTTGGATTCGCACGCTGCTTTGTTTAATGTGGAGTCACCGAAGGAAATCAAATTCAAGCTGAAGAAGATAAATGTCGAGTGCAACGGCTACTCAGTGCATCTGGAAAAGTTCTCAGCTTTCTTCTGCACGCAAAAAGTGCTCAGAGAAGTGAAATTGGCACTCGACCTTAGAAACAGCAGCAATCATGCACAAGACGCAACGTATTGTGATGCAATGATTCGTCATTCTATGACGTTGGACCGTTTACAGTCACTAAATCTTCTCGTGAACAAATGCTCTTTCAAAGATATCGAGACTTTTAATTACAACAACAAATCAATCAATCAGCTTGTGTTTGAGAATGAGTCGCGCGGCAGCAACGAATTGTTGATCGGAATTCTCAAAAGTCTTCCGTGTCTGACACATTTGGAGCTAGCCTGCGACTACACCGAAGATCTGATGGAGAGTTTGTCGCTGCTGCTGAGCTTAAAGCACCTTAAACTCACAGATTATTACCAAGGATTATTAAAGAACCTGAAACTTGCAGAAAGCTTCGAGTCAATAAGTCTGCAATATTGTTATTCAAAAAACTCTGGGCCCGACTGGCTCGACTTCCTGCACAACAATCCGTACGTTAAAAAAATTACGATTAACCATTCGATCGACTTTATGGACGATGCAATCATTGATATTATTACCGGTGCCTGCCCCAACTTGGAGCACTTTGAGATGATCGACAGCACATCGAAAGGCCTCACCCTGGATGCCTACAGGATCATCCAGAAAAATTGTGTGAACTTGAGGTTCCTTAAGCTGACGAGCAAGCCTAGCGCGAAGACGCAGAACAAGCACCAGTCTTTCCATGACCTTCTGGCTAATATAAAGTGCGTTATTTCCTTTTATGTTATATGTATAGTAGCGTTCGTCTTAATGATATATTTTATGTGGCAGGGACAGATTTGAAAATACATTAAAGCTTTTATCAAAATCTTAGACAAAACGAGATGAAGAATTTATTTTGTGTCATAAAAATGGAAACAATAAAGTAGAATGGCCTGTTTAGTTCATGTCAGAGAGAATTTTCGTCACCATTTTGTTACAGAGCTGCGCATAGGGGTTCAACTCGACCAGTTGTTGACGCGCGAATTTTGATCCGAATTGAGCGGCTTCGTTGAAATCTTCGCGAGCGCCGTCAAGGTTACTGTATTTTCTTCTGATGCTTCCCCGTTGACACAGGGAACGGCACTTCGTGAGCAGATAAGATTCGCCGGCAAGTTCAATTGACTTGCCAAGATCATCAAGCGCCACTGAAATTGATTACTTTATTGTTAATCACGTTCGCCATAAATCGGCGTGAGTTATTGTGAGTCTCACATTGATCTTTGTCCATAAAGCGATAAAGTTGTGCACGATTGTTGTAAGCTGAAGGTCGCAGTGATGCAATCTCTATTGAAGCATTAAACTTCTCCAATGCCGCTGCAAACTCGCCCAACTCGGTGAAATTCACGCCTTGCACTTCTGATTCCTTCGCGGCCAGGACCTGAGGCGACGTGCCTTCGTCACAGTCTTTGCAGTCTACATCGTCACTGATCGGGCGTTTCGAGTCGTTATCGACGCTTTCACTTTTGATTTGGTCGAAAATTAAATTCAAAATCGACAAATCGCGTGCACAAAGCTCCTTAGCCGACATCTCGAACTGAAACTAAAACTGTGACGGTTTTACAAACAAGTTTAACGTCGCATTTGCTGAGACGTTTTACGGCCCCAAGTATGCAAATGTGATTTCGACTGGAAACTTGATTTTGTCAACATGTTCACTCTCAAAATCCAGTTTAATTGTTAGATAGCTTTCGTCATTGATTCTCTTTATTTACAGATTTTCTTATCATTTCAAAAATATATTCTTCAAGTCGAGTCAGTTTCGTTTGTTCTCGTCACAGAAACTTATTTGCTTTTTAGTGAATTTTGACACAAATTTGAAGGCACTCATGTTTAGCTACGATCTCATTAATGATTGCTGAATCAAAAATACGAGTCGGATGGCCGAAATTGTTTTGCATTTTGAAAATTGTGAGGTTTATAGGCTTAGAATTTCAGTTAGGGTAGTTTACTGATAGTGAACAGTCTTCGATAAGACAGTTCAGCAAGTTAACTAAGAAAACCAAACGACTTAGGGAGTTCAGCTTCTTATAAAGTAGACTCTAGAGTCACTAAATCGTGTATTTTTTTTCAATAAATTTAGCTGCCTATTATTTAAGGCTGGAAATTATCAGTAAAACACCCTCTGAACTCTTGAACATGAAAATTCAGCCCTCAAACAATATTTGATTTAAAATTTCCCTTTTAATTTTGAAATAATCGTTTTTTTGTCACATTAAAATAATTAATACTTATGGAGTTAATGCTCAAATTAGGACAATTTACAAAATTTCCTACGCTTACAAAAGAATCATCGGTTTAAACCTAATCCTTAGATTAGTTTGCAAATTGACTTTAAAAATAATTTGTTTTAATGGCAAGCATTTTTCATCTCTAAAACTATTTTGATTTTCTGCTCGAATTCGATGTCAAAGCATTTTAGATGGGGAAAATGAAGCTTCCTGAATTAATACGTATAAACTCACGAATCATGCGTGTGACTTTTGAAGCGTTGACGCGTGAGGCAGGATTTCAGTTTGCTGCTTTCAGAGTCGCCATGATTTTGCCTTCGAACAAAGGCAAAACATCCGAGTCGTTGCAGATTTCCTCCTGAATAATGGGATTGTCTTCGTCTTCGCAGGTGGTTTTGAAGAAAAATCTGTGGAAAAACTTGTCAGAAACAAAGTCCTATGAAGTGCGGCACACTTACCGATAATATCCCTTTTTCGGCATATTTTCCTTGAATTGCTTGAGCGTGGGTGTGTTTCGACCAGGAATTTTGATCCGATATGGCACATCTTCGTCGCAGAACGAGTAAACGACCACAGTACCGGAAGAAGCAACGGGCGCTGCATTAGGGGCGGGTTGTGACATATTTTTAGCTGGCAATGGCGGTGGTATGACGTTTTTTTGTGGCAATGGCGGCTGTTGATGATGTCGCTTTGAAGCACCAGGCAGCATTCGACTATTAGAGTTAAATTTAATTTAGTTTAAGAAACGTGAAAATATTTGCAAACAAACCTTCTAGCATCATCGAGCGGCATTTTACTGAGAGGCGCTGATGAAGGTTTCGTTGAAGTGCTGCTAGCTCCGCTCGAAAGGCTCATCGTGTCTTTCGGCTTCGTTGTCATCGTGTCCGACGACAGCAAGCTGATTCCACTGTCGGTGTTTATGCTGCCCCACTTGCTGAATTTGTTGATGTTTGAATCTGTCATTGACTTAGACATTCGCATCGATGATTGCGCACCTTAATGAAAGAAAAATAACTTTGAAAACCTGAACCAATTGAAATGTTTTGTTCAGCTTACTTGCGCCAAGCCCAATGACAACGTTTTCATGCGGTTTCCGCTGGAACTGGTGGCAAGGTGATAAATTCCCAGGAGAACGGTGCGGCGTTCGTTCGTTCCAAACTCGCGATACGTGATTGTCTAAGATGTCCTGGTTGTCTGTATCGTCGAACATTAGTCGAGCACTGACGTCGTTGAAAAGCTTGTGCCCGTCGGTTTTTGATTTGTCGTCTTTTGAGAACAGTTGCGATAAATATTTTTCCTCCATCTCCAGTCGTTTTCGTTCTTGCTCGACAGCTTCCAGCTTTGGTATTAGAAGCTTGAAGAACTCTTCCTGTGAAATTTGTTTCGTTTTGGGGTCTACTCGTTGTGTTCGGGGTATCACCTGCGAATTTAGCACATTTTATATCGTTTTTGTCGTCAGATTGCGTGAAATTCTTACGGCTAGATTATGAACGTCGTTGTCATAGTTGGCAGCTAGGCTTTCCCGTACAAGCCTACGATCCACGGAGCTTGGATGACGCTGGTATCTGTTGTGAGGACGGCCGTCACTAGAATAATTGGAAATTGCGTAATTAAAATTTAGGGACTGAATAAACGTGAAATTGATGTGCGTAAAAAATAAATAAAACAATCTACTCACTTCGACATGCTGGAAATAGACATTGTGTCTGACTCTGTTCGCCCTGAGCTTAAGCTAGCCAGTTCCGAATCCCGTCGCGAAACGGGAGCGTAAGAGGCATGTATGAAAGCGTTATATCCATGTGCACTGTAATTCGTTTTTCAGGTGCGCGATGTTGGCGAATGATTGAGTTTGTGAATGTCACAGGCATCGCATGCAATAAGTCGTTGATAAATAATGAAAAAAGAAATCAAAAAGATAACACAATGAAAATTAAGAATTTTAATAAAACTTGTTTTTAAGCTTAAAGAATGTTTGGACATGCTGAACTTCTTGGTAACAATATTTTAAGCGAAAAAGCAGTAAAAAACGCGTCAAATCGTTAAAATAAAATTTCATGAAATTCAATCTAGATTGAATACAAAAGAATGAATGAAAGGAACAAGTTTAAATGTGTGTTGGGCAAATCAAGGAAACCATTTTTAATGAATGTTGGGAAGCGTTCATAAACCTCCATGTGAAATTTTATTCATCGTTTGTCTTAGAGTTTATCTTGAGCGCTTCCCATCATTGTCATTGTCGTCATTGAGATTTCGGTCTCAATACATACCCAGGCGGTCGCAACTCCAGACGTCGACTCTGCGTTGCCATTAAAGCATCCTTCGTCAACGACATGGGCACTTTGCTTAATCTAGACGTACTGCCGCTAATTGGCACTCGACTACTTGGCTCGATGAACCCACCGACCGCGCCTTCAGAGCATTCGGCTTGTGAGCTTTCGCCTTCTTCGAGCAGTGTTGGCAGTGTTGAACTCCTTGAGATTAAAAATGATGACACTTCGGAAATGGATGATGAGGTCGCGGTGGTTGTGATGGTTGTTGTAATGGATCCGCCAAGACCCCGTCCAATGGCACTTCTGTTTAACTGCACAAATTGCAAGTACATCTCCGATTGCAAGAAGTTGGGGTAAGTAGTTTCGCTGATGATTCGCTCGACGTCGAGTTGTGTTCGATCGAAGAGTTCGGGACTGAGTTTGACGTTGTCGTCTTTAAGTCCATTTTTGATCAATGTCCTGAGGTCTTCTGGCATTTCCGATATTTGAAGCTTTTTAGTGAAGCGGTACATTGCGCGGATGATCTTTTTCACTTGATTCGGATCGCTTTGTTGCTTGAAGCCTTCGCAGGCAAAGTAGAAGTTAAGCCGATCTTGATGCAGTTGTCCCTCGCATTCAACATATCTCGTGAACAACTCGACGCCTTCGCGATCTTCCAGTAAGTGCCGTAGCGATCGAGCCCATCTTTCACATGCCGGCGGCGATGCAGTTGATTGCGATGAAGACGAAGACGTCATTATGTTGTAATGGTCGCTTTGTGCCATGTCAGTCATCTAGTGAAATTTAAAGTCACGACATTGTTTCTTTTAAACCAATGCACGGATAAATACCTTGTACTTTCGTATCTCTTCCTGGCCGGGAATCGGTGGACGCGGACCACTGCTATCATAATCAGACAATTTATGGCCAAAGTTATGACTCATACCACTTCAGTTTGATTTTGATTGTTTTTCGTTTGTATGTTATCTTAGCACAAATAGATTTCCACGAGCTATAAGCTAAGGCTTCACTTTTTGCTTAAATGAGATTTTGATTTTCCGTTCCACGATTAACACATTTGTTTCTTATGAAAATTAGTGCAGCAAAATAAAGTCTCAATTGTTTCACATTTTCATCACTTTATAACTGTTGCAGAAGAAGTTGTGTGTTCAAAGTCGTTTCAAGAAGTGTTTGACACATTCAAAGGCATCTAATTTAGAGAAACAAGGCCTGCAAAGAGAAATCAGAGAAACGGAGTCATTAGCATAAAGTTTAAGCCAAAAAGGACAACGAAGTTTGCTTTGAAGTTTCGCCGACAAGCACCAATAAAGACGTTAACTTTAAGCAGCGTACAAGGGAAGGTTAGCTTCGGTGACATCAGGTATTGGATTATGGGATTTTACGGTCGACAGGAAAAGGATCAGAAGTTTCGTCACCAAACTCATATAAACATTGCCTCTGGTTGACTTATGGCGAACCGACATAATTTCTTCATAAAGTCTTAAAAAAGTTGATTTCAAGGAAGCTAAAACGATTCTGTCTTGTTTAATGATTGTGGATCGATATTCTCAACAACCTTTTGTTCGCAACCCTCATTAGATGCTGCGCACCGAGCGCCATTTTTATGTAAAACATTTTGATTCGTAGTTCACCCTTCGTTATGCTCTAAATCCCTCCCACTTTTGTGTGTCATTAAATTGATGATGGTTTTAACGAGAAAACTCATAACCGGGATCTTGTTGTTGAGTCTTAACGAGTTCATTGGAGTGGATTTGGCAAAATATTTACAGTTGATTAAGTACCAGAAGGGTTTAATGGGGAAATTGTCGAGGATTTTTGTTTCGGTCATTGAAGTCGTCGTGAAATTGATTAAAATCTGAGAGCAAATTGTAGTCAAATTAATCTTGAAACCAACACCGTCTGGAGTTTTATAATCTCGACGCTCATTCATCCCCAGATGGAACACGTTTAAAAAGAAATGAAAACTATTAACTGAGTTATTATTGAATCGGAGCTTTAAATTACAAAAATATTTTATGGTTCATTGGTTTTGAATGTGATGCTTGTTCTATTCATCATCTGTTCATCAGCCTCAGAAGCGCATCAAATTTAGTTTAAAGCAAGAACATTGTGTATTAGCCTTCAGAAGTGCAGAAAATAACAAACAAACAACTTCACGGTGGATTTATTAGTTTTACCTTCTTCAAAATTGATTTGGGTTGCAAAAAACTTTTGTAAGAAACTTTTCTCGAATTTCTTGAAAACGACTGCACTGATTACTTGTCATCGATATCAACGCGGAATGGAAACTGAAAACCTGATGGAAAACATTTTCCGTTCCTGCTTGTTATCGAGGGAGTTTTCAGACTGAAGTGGGTGAACAATTTCATCCCTCGAAACATGGAAAACTGCTGCGGTCGAGATTTCTATTCTCATATTTTTGATCTTCAATTATTTTCAGGCAAAAGTAAGGGCCCTGTGAATGCACAATGATTCCACTCTAGAGGGAATCATTGAAATGCAGTGAATTCAATTTAAAAATGGCGAGATTCGAGTTCGGCTTTTTATAAATTTCGACTCAGATTTTAACTTTCTTAGGGAAGTAAATTAAATTAAACTTCCTAAATCAAGTTTTTGATCACGTGCACCTTTCGAGTCACTTGAGCCTTTAAAAGTCAAGAAAAAAGTGCGTGACAAGGTAAACGAGAGTAAGAAGAGCATCACATTTCCTTTACAAATTCTTGGTGACAAGATCGTTGAATAGTCAAAGTGACACATGCGCCTTTCCCTGTTTTCGAACCTTTTGTCAACATTCAAAGACGGATTTTCTCTTGACGACAAAAGGCTGCTGACAATAGAAGAATCTTAAGACGGTCTTTTCGGTGGGGAGTGAAATTGAATCGAGATTCTGATGATGCGACAAGTTGATCAGATTTGCAGTTGTAGTGAAAAAGTTTCCGGCCCAACAGTGCGTTCATCCAACAAATCTGCTGCCTTGAACAAACAACAAGGAACTGCAAGTGATATGTAAATTATTAAACAAAAATCCCTTCGACAGCCAGAAACAAGGCAATTGATTGCATGCTTGCTATTTGCATATTTGAGACATGAAAGAAGTTTGCCGGCGCAGCAGACACAAGAAAAAGAAAGAAAAGGATTTATTGTTTTCGCAAGAAGAACCCGAGACTGAGGCCGGAGAGGAAAGCAATAAGACCGATGATGGTGCGTAAGAAAGCAAATGGTGAGACATACCTGGTTCATCGAACTAAACACCCCCAGTCAGTTTTCAGTTTTCTCCTCAGAAATCCATCAAAAGACAAAATAAGAAGCGCAGGAAAAATATTCTTTCATGGATTGTTTACCAGATTTGTTGTTGTAATTATTATTTCTTTTCTCTTTTTTCCTTCTATTTTTAACAGAAACGAAAAAGTATCGTGTATGTTGATTGTATTGAGTTTCGATGGATGAATTCTCACTTTAATTTCTTCTTGCGGCTATGGATTTTCACTGACTTTGCAGCATTTCACTTTTTCTTATCACAACTTAACTATTTTGATTCTCGCGTCGTAACTTTGTTTAACACCATGTTATTTAAGAAAGCATAAAAAACCAGCGGAATTAAATCAACGAAAATAAGAAAACATTTTCTAATGGAGCATCTTAAAGAACTTTTGTGATTAAGACATTTTTCTTTTGATTATCGTGTTTCAGAGTCTTGCGGTATTGTTGGGACGGTGGCTTGACTAACGACAGCATGTTTGCTCGCCAGCGAACAAATCGCAGGCATCAGAGTAAGCGGGCTTGTGTTTCACTCGAGAATTCTTTAGACATTTTCACTGAACCTCGCATCGTAGCCGCTTTTGTCACCGCCTTTATCACAGGCAGGTCCGCGATCCAACGATTCCTCGGTCGCACAACTTCAAAAGCACCTTAATTAGCTGCAAACCGACCGATTTAGGCAAAATCAAAAATAAGAACTCTTAAAAATATTGCATTGGAAAAGAAACTGTGATTATCCGAACGGTGAAACTCGAATGTGCGACGCGGAAGTTTGAAATTATTTTCAGTTAATTTTTAAAATTTTACAAATACTTGATCAAAACCAATACCTGCTCAAGCATCAAAGTTGAAATCTCAGAATTAAACATTAATTCTCAAAACAAATTAAATTTCACCGTAAATGCTTGAGTTTTGCGGGGTTTTGTGAATTAAAGAAGTTGCCAGTCGTGAAGAAATACATTTCGAGTCTGGAAATATTCAAGCAGGGAAGGATCGAAAACCGCCATGACGAAAACCGCCTGAAATTTGTGTTATTCGATGAAAACTGCCAAGTTCAAAATCGAAGAAAACCGTTAAAATTTCTTTTTATGTCACT
>JPYR01000150.1:118926-132933 GCA_000775305.1 Belgica antarctica
ATGTTTTTTTATAAAATTTAACGGTTTCTCCGATTTTGAATCTTGGCAGTTTTCATCATGGTGGTTTTCCTCATGGCGGTTTTCCTCATGGCGTTTTTCGACCCTTCCCTTAAAGCAGGACTTGAAATTATTAGAGAATCGAATGGCTAGCTGATACGAGTCCAAAGAATTCCGTTACTCTTTTGTCTCCGTTTTGTCTTAATTTTAACAAGTTAAAATGATTGTTGAGTTAAAATCAGTAGTTTTTCGTGTCTATGACTCAACTTGAAAGTTTCCATAAACCATTGCAAGGCCGAGGTTCTTCACTAGGATATCGTGTATCATTAGTCGTACCGCTTTATTGCACAAAACAGCACACAACGAAAGACTGTTTTGATCCACTGACGAATCTTGATTCCAGTTGGTACATGTTGAAATTGACGCTGCCGTTTCTCTGCAGCATGCCTTTGTAGAGATCGATGACTGGACAGACATCAGCGAGACGTTCGCGGATGAAGTGATTGCGCTTTCTACCTTCTGACATCCTAACTGCTAGAGTTGATAAGCTACTGACCGTTTTCAACAAATCTCGCGTGAGCAGATTCTCTCAAAAGCCGACGACGATTCAAATTGTTCTCGCGCTTTTCTGCTGAAAATTTAAATTGCTGGTCTGAAACTCGTGAACATCCAAATAGAAAGTGATTTTGAGCTTGCACAACGCTTGGGCTGTAAGCTGAACGAGCCTAGCGGAGTAATTATCGAGTTGTCAGACTCGAAGGACGAAACGAAGCAAAAATAAGTTCGCTGCCTTTGCAAGCAGTGAAAGATGAAGTTTGCTTCGATAATCAGCAGGTGATAAAAGTAAGGCGAGTCACGATCCAACATCAGCGTTTGCTTCTTTTCCAGATCAAGGGAGAAAAGACAACTTATCTCAAATTGTCAACAACTTCAAGCAGATCTTCGAAAAGCTAAAGACGAGCTTATTCAGTCCCTGGCTAAACTATGTCAAATACACGATCAAATGGGATAAGACTTGCATCATCAGTGACGGTTCAAGCTTGAAGATTTTCGAAATCCACCGCGAAAGTCTCGTCGTAACATCAAGAATGGTCTGCCCGCGAATTCAACTCATCTCCGTCGTCTTACATATATTTTCCATCTTTATCTCAAAACCAGCTCGAAAGGTTTAGTCAAAATAAGCTCGCACGATGAAACGGGAAATCAAGCTGTTTCTCAATGAAACTCTCCACACTTCCATCTCGATGAGCTATTTCGCAAGTGAAACTTGACCAGTGATCAATTTTGCGGCAAATTCGCCTGCTTTTAGACATTCCACAAGTTCCATTACTCGTCCGGAGACAACGAATACGAGCCCTATCACGGAACTGTGCGTTGCACATTTTCCCAGAATTCCAGCTTTTGGGCTTAACACGAGGACTCAAGATCTTTGAGATCACTTGCTTCAACTTGGAAACTCAAGAATATTAAAGAAAGTACGTGAGAAATGTTTGTTACATATTCCCGAAGCCGCTGTGCGCTGAAGCAGCAAGAAAACGACACCCAAAGACCAAGATCCAGCCTCGGGAGCTGTTCGATCTGACTGATGAAGCTGAAGCGAAAGTGAAAAATCTCTGTGAAGTCGTGAATCTCGACGATTCTGAGTTCAACTAAGATCAAGATGCGACAGAAGTGCAGGAGGTGGTTCGACGGTTCATCGAACAGAACGCTATGATTTTCGCAGCGTATGTTTTGCGAACAGATGGGTTCTTTGCACTTCCAGTCTCACATCGACAGCTGCCGCGGCTTCCAGAAAAAAATTCTCTTTAGTGCCACCACAAGAATCTCGAGAATATCCACAAAGTAGCGTAAAGAAACATTTCGCGCAAACATTTTCACGCACTTTTTTTTAGACTTTTTTAGTTGAAGTGTAATTTATTCAATAAAAAACCAGTTCCCAGTAAGACACGAATGAAATTTAAAGTTTGTTGGATTGGCCAGTCGCTTGCCAGTGAGTGTCGCCTCCCTTCTCGGCGTTGAATATTTTGCCTTCTCGTTTGAGCTTCTTCAAGTGCTGGTTGACGTTCACCGCAGCTGCTGGATACAAATGTCTTGGAGTTGTCGTGTACACAATTTTCACGATTTGCATTGCGGTCAAAGGATCCGAGCTGGCTACGATGGCATCGAAAATCTGCTTCTCACGTTGATTGCGGTGGTCGATGTAAAACTGAATGCGTTCGATCGGATCGTAGATGACATCGCCGTGTCCTGGATAGATCGCGGACGGGGCCAGTTTTAAAATAAACTCAAGGCTCTTCATGTAATCGAATAAATCCTCGAAAATCGCCGTTCCCTCGCCTAGAATGCAGTCACCGGCATAAACCGCTTTTGTAGCCTCGTCGAACAAAATAACGTGGTCGGTGGTATGACCAGGCGTGTGATACACTTTTAGCTTAGTTCCGCCTTCTAAAATAAATTCTTGACCATCGACCAGATCCAGAAATTTAAAGTCTCCGTAGCTTTCATCAGCATCGGAGCGCGGAAACTTCCAAATCTTGCAATCATCAGCGAGAAGCTTCTTCAACTTCCCGTCCGTGATAACTCCGATGTGATCGTGGTGCCAGTGAGTAGCGATTATGTTGGAAATTGTCGAGTTCTCTTCTTTTAAGACGTCCTCGAGTTGCTTGATGTAGTTATCCAAGCCCGGGTCCGTGGTATCTACGAGTAAGCGACTGCAACGATACGTCAGAATTTTGTGTAAACAAGAATGACCTTGACTCACCTGTTGCCAGCACCTACGAGGTAGCTGTTGGTTCCCTGAAGTGTCATTGGGTTTGAATTGAAGCCGAGGAGGCGAATAACACCGTCGTCGAATCGCGTAACATTGGGAATTGATTTCATTGAGCCGGAGTAGAAGAGTCTCCAGAAGAAAAGTTTGATTGAATTCATTTGTGCAATTTGAGAACCGGGAGCTTGGAATGCGACTTGATTGCCGGCGTGAAGCACTCGACGTCTTTGTTTCTGATCGACTTCCTAATCTGAATGTTAGGACTGAAGTAAGAATTTTGATCTGAGTCACTAAGCGATGAACTTTCGAAGTTTTCCTTATCACTGTTTTCTTCTTCTTCTCCTTGTCTTGAAAGATCAGCCTCCGAATCAGTGAATTGGTCTTGTTGTTGATGAGGTTCGTTCTTTAAAGTGGATGATGCAGCTTCTTCTGGTTTTTCGACGATCGGCTCTGGATTATCGAGTTGAAACACTTCAAACAACAAATCCAAGTTTCTCTCGATTTCTGCGCAATCTTCTCTGGCCTCGGCGATGCTTTCACTGATCTGCCGGTGTGTTGCGATGATCTTCGCGTACTCGGACTTGATTTCTTCCAATTGCTTAAGCTTTTCTTTGATTATATTTTGCGCTGCCGCTTTGTTGTTTACAGCCGAATCGAGTTCCAAATGCTGAATCGGAGCTCTCAGAAGCTGAAGGTAATTTCGCTGGAGATTGTTCACTTTAGCTTCAATTTCCAGTTTTCGCTGCAGAAATATTTCAAACATCCTTTATTCTTCAAGCTACGTTGCGATTCCTGAATTTGGTAACCGTCGAGCTCTGATAATCCGAACAAGTCACTCGTCCGAACGCTGTGAAATCAATCAAAACAAACCAAAAGTTGAAGCTAAATCACAGATTGCAGACGATAGAATGCCGATCCTTGTCGAAACGCCGATGGAGGTTGATCTCGAGTTGGTGAGTAAGCAGCGATAGTTCAAGTTGTGAAGATCAGCTCGCTCTGCAGTGGATTTTCACCAAAAACCGGCAAACGTTTGCAAGCAAACCTTACTAAAAATTAATTATTTGATCACTTTTAGAACGACGATGACCTCCCGTACGAAGAAGAGATCCTGAGAAACGCTTACTCAGTCAAACACTGGATGCGGTACGTCGAGCACAAGAAAACCGCTTCCAGAAATGTTCTCAACCAGGTGTACGAGCGAGCACTTAAACAACTTCCAGGCTCATACAAGTTGTGGTAAATTTGCAGTGCAGCTGAGTTCGACTTCAAATAAACGTTGTTCTATTTCAGGTTCAACTACTTGAAGTTGCGAAAGAAGCAGTTGCGCGGAAAATGCATAACCGACGAGGATTACGAGGACGTGAACAATGGCTTCGAGAGAGCCTTGGTGTTCATGCACAAGATGCCACGGATCTGGATGGAATATCTTTCGTTCATCACGCCGCAGTGCAAGATAACGAGAATTCGACACACTTTCGACCGAGCGCTTCGTGCACTGCCAGTGACTCAACACAACCGAATCTGGCCGATCTATTTGGAATTCCTCAACAAGTACGACGTTCCAGAAACTGGAGTGCGTGTTTACAGACGATACTTAAAGCTTTGTCCTGAAGACGCTGAAGAATTCATCAATTATCTTGTCAAAGTCGACAGATTGGACGAAGCGGCTCAGCAATTGGCAGCAATCGTTGACAACGAGCACTTCAGCTCCAAGTACGGAAAGTCAAACCACCAACTGTGGAACGAGCTTTGCGACATGATTTCAAAGAACCCGGACAAGGTCGTGTCGCTTAACGTTGACGGCATCATTCGAAGTGGGCTGCGACGATACACCGACCAGCTTGGACACCTGTGGAACTCGTTGGCCGATTATTACGTGAGAAGCGGACTTTTTGAGAGAGCTCGTGATATTTACGAAGAAGCCATCCAAACAGTGACGACGGTGCGAGACTTTTCGCAAGTATTTGATGCTTACGCACAGTTCCAAGAGTTGAGCTTGAGCAAGCTGATGGAAGAAGTCGCCGCAAAGGACAATGCTGGAACAGACGATGACATCGAAATCGATTTGCGTTTGGCGCGATTTGAAAGCTTGATGGAACGTCGTTTGGCCTTGTTGAACAGCGTTCTTTTGCGTCAAAATCCTCACAACGTTCAAGAATGGCACAACAGAGTGAAGCTGTTTGAAGGAAAATCACTGGAGATCATCAAGATCTACACAGAAGCAGTTCAGACAGTGCAGCCGAAGCAAGCTGTTGGTAAAATCCACAGCCTTTGGGTTGAGTTCGCTAAGTTCTACGAAGTAAATGACCAGCTTGACGATGCACGAACAGTTTTTGAGAAGGCAACACAGGTTGACTACATCAAAGTCGACGATCTCGCGGCGGTTTGGTGCGAATGGGCTGAAATGGAGATTCGCCAGGAAGACTTCAAGAAGGCGCTGGAGCTAATGTATCGAGCGACGGTCATTCCCAAGAACAAAGTTTCGTACACCGATGAGAGTGAGACGGTTCAAGCACGTTTGCACAAGAGCCTGAAGCTGTGGTCCATGTACGCTGACCTTGAAGAAAGCTTTGGAACCTTCAAAACTTGCAAAAGCGTGTACGACAAGATCATCGACCTCCGCATCTGCACACCTCAGATCATCATCAACTACGGAATGTTCCTCGAAGAACACAATTACTTCGAAGAAGCTTTCAAAGCCTACGAAAAAGGAATCGCGTTGTTCAAGTGGCCCAACGTCTTCGACATTTGGAACACTTACTTAACCAAGTTCTTGGCGCGTTATTCAGGATCGCAGTTAGAACGTGCACGTGACCTCTTCGAGCAGTGTCTTGAGAACTGTCCACCAGACCTTGTCAAGAACTTCTACTTGTTGTACGCAAAGCTCGAAGAAGAACACGGCTTGGCTCGTCACGTTATGACAGTTTATGAGCGAGCTGTCAGCGCGGTTCAAGAAAGTGACATGTTCGACTTGTTCAATCTCTACATCAAGAAGGCGGCTGAGATCTATGGCATTCCAAGAACCAGGCCGATTTACGAGAAAGCCATCGAAATGCTTCCTGAAATCAAGTCACGCGAAATGTGCACAAAGTTCGCCGAGATGGAAACCAAGCTGGGCGAAATCGACAGAGCGCGAGTCATTTACTCTCACTGCAGTCAGATGTGCGATCCTCGAATCACTCAAGACTTCTGGCAGCGTTGGAAGGACTTTGAAATCAGGCACGGCAACGAAGACACGATGAGAGAAATGTTGAGAATCAAGCGAAGTGTGCAAGCTACGTACAACACTCAAATTAACATGGTGACAGCGCAGATTCCAACTTCAACTGTCGCCACCGCCGAGTCAACCAAGAGTGCAATGCAAGCACTCGAAGCGAAGGCTTCAGAATCAAACTTCAAACAAACCTTGGCAACTGCAGCTGGTGCAAACATCATGTTCGTTCGTGGAGAAGTGCAGGGCGGCAATCGAAAGGCAGAAGAAGGCGCCGTTTACAATCCTGACGAAATCGACATCGATATGGACGAAGACGACGAGGACGAAGCTGAAGCTGATAACGGCGAGGTTGTTGAGTTGAAGAACGTTCCGATAGAAAAGCAAGCGATTCCGTCGAAAGTGTTTGGCAGTCTCGGGAAGAAAGACAACAGCGACTCAGAGTAAAGTTTTATGTTTTGTAGCAACTAAGCTTGATTTAAACTTAATAAAATTCCTTTGAATAATTAATTTTGTTTTGATCCAGTCTTCAACCTTCAGTTTTGATTCAAATGTGTAGAAGCTTTCATAATAATCGTGGAATTTTTCATCAAAGTCCAGGAGTTGTCTTTAAAATCTTGAAAGTTTTCATGAAAATCTTCTTATTCACCAAAGTCGTAAAGTTTTTCATGAATTTCCTAGAAATGTTCATTTAAACCCTGAAAAATTAACAAAAAAGCGCGAGTGTAAATTCAAACCCTCATGTTCAAGAGACATTCTTTTATTATTCATTAATTTTTGTCACAAGATAAAATTGTTTCTTCAATGAACCAGCTTGCAGAGCCTTTAAAAACACCCAAAAGCCCTCAAGAGAAAAATACTATCGCATGCTGCTCGTTATTGTTTTTTGTACTTGACGAGAAAAGATTTCTTATAGAATCACGATGAGTGAGAGCTTCAGACAATTCACTTCTTCATTCTTTCAGTTTCCGTAGCGTTAAAAGCTGGCAAGTTTCATTTCCGTTTAACCTTACTCGCAATCATTATAAAAAATATAGAAGCATTTCACACTTTGCTATTTCCAGAGAACGCAAGCTGATGAACAATTCCATCAATTTCCATCAGCTCCTATCCCGACATTTTTGATTATTCATGTTTTTCTTTATTTCATGCGCTAATTTCAAAGTTGGGTTAACTGTAAATTTGTTGCCATTGCTCATAGATGACAAGAACGTTTAGTGAACAATTTTTTCTAAGAAGCAGCATTAGGCAAAATCCGTGGCAAATCAAGTTATTACAAAAAATATCTCAAGCTCAATCAATGCAGTGACGTCATTCCATAAAATTATTTTTAATTCAATTATTTATTAATTAAATTGCAGCTTTGACTTTCTTTGACTCATTTGAAAAGAATTTAGTTAATTCGTGCATCAATCAATTCTCAAGTTTAATGCCTTTTGGGGACATTTTATGAATTTAGTCAAGTCTGTTCCACTTAGCACGACGTATAACAAGCCATCTGTTTCATGTTGAACCATCCAATTACTTAAGCTTCCGTTCAAACAAGTTCATGATCCCCGATGTCAATAAGATTCTTGTTCAATTTCTCTTTTTCTCGAAATCTAAATGCAAGTTTTTGAATGAATATTTACACATTTATACACCGAACAACTTTAAATTTTCTTTTTTTCCTAACAGCAGACGAGCGAGAAATAATTGAACGGGAGGTTTTTTATTAGGAGTTATTAGGGCGCGAGGTTAGTTGGAATACCTCGCTCATCACCGTTGTAATCACCGCTCGACAGCAACACAAATAATTGTTACACCTTTTGTGGCAACTGTTTTCCCGGCCACCGTTTGGCAGCAACAACCGAGGAAGGGAAATGCGGCCAAGTGGAAAACTGTTCAAACATTAAACAGATCTTTCTTATCTCTTCTTTTATTTCTTCCAACTCAAAGCGAGAACATTTGATATTTAAACGCTGCCTGGGTTCAAAGAGTGCGGCCGAGAACATAAGCGATGATTTTTCAAAGGGGGAAATGCATCAGGCACTTGTTATGTATATTTGTAAGAAAAATTGATGGTTCTCGTCAAAAGAAGGATTTTCATCGTCACAGGCTTCACATCAAAGGATTTTTCTTCTCTTCTTAAACTTGACTGATGCTTAAGGATTACGTTGAAAAAATAATAAGAAGTCATGACTAAAGCGCAACTTTCTTTAGGACTAAAGTGAGATTTCTTGGAAATGTTAAAGAAATGAGTTTGATGCTTAAAATTAAGCTTTCATTAGACTCAGGGTTGTAAAGATCAAGAAAAGAGTTTTGGTCACAATTTTTGAAGCTCCGCTTCTGTCAACTTCTTTGTCTTCCTCGTCGCTAAACGCGCCTCGATCTTGGATTTTCTCAATCTCGCTGCTTTTCATCGACGTTGAGAAAATTGACTTGTGTGTGTTTTCAGTGCTAGTGCTTGTGGTTGTTCTTTGTGTCGTCGTCGGCACGACTGTGTTGTTGTGCAGCCAGTAAGTTGGGCTGTATTCGATCTCGAGCTGGTCTTCGAGGGTTTGCTCGAGGCCCTGAGGGGAAATCATCAGAAATTAATTAATTTCATCTCTCAAAATGTATTTTTTTTTTGTCTTACCGAGTTCACATGGACAAGTCGCTTTTTAGATTTCGTTCCGTCAGCCCAGTAAGTCACACTGAGAAAATTAATCGAATGATTGAAATGTCAGACAGCTTTTAGGTTTCACTTACAGTTGCGCTCGGTATGAGCCTTCGTTTGTCGTGTAATTTCCCCACAGTGTAACATTTAGGGCTGTTCCAGGTAATAATCTATGATTAAGACCGAAAGTTAAAAAGCACGCTTTGGATCACCACGCGATAACTCAAGTACCTGGTTCCGACGCCCTTTGAGCTGACAGCATGGTCGTTCTTTTGGATGCCCCAGAAGAAGTTGACGGGATCTGTTTTGCTGACGAAAGCTGTCGTGTTGACACTTCGAGCGATTCCTTCGTGCGTGCCAAAGTTTCTCACGACATCGTACTCGTAGCCAATTACTGCGTTCACATCATTTTCATCGTCGCCCTCATTCTTCAAGACCGTTTGACCGAGCAGAGTCCGATTGTGCTTCTGTCGCAGTTTAATTGTCGAGAATTTGAAGTCATGAAGTTCATAGCGGATAGCTTCGGTGGCTGTGAGAATTTCTCCTTGTTCGAACGAGCGTTCTTCCGATGCGACAGTCACGTAGATTTTTCCAAGCCCGTCGCTCGGGTCAAACCATCCAATTGCGTGATCAATATCGTGGTGCTCCATCGAATGGTTTTTTAGATGTCGTGCGACGTAGTAAACTTCAGTCTAATTCGAAAACAATGTTGGAACCGTGTTTTGTTTATCACTAGCGTGAACTCACCCTCGACGCTCCGTTGAGAGTTGTGACAGCACCGTTGATGTTCACGAATGGAATCATTTTCTCCCACTCTACCCACTTCAGCTTGGCGCCTTCGCCCTTATTCATCAGCACATCGAACTGGCCCTTCGTTCGGAACTGCGAGTGCTGCGAAATGATGCAGACGTAGCTCTCTTCATCGTTCGTGACACGCTTCTTGACGTATCCCGACACCGGAATTGAGTTCATGGTCGCGCGGCAGATATAAGCTTTGGAATTCTGTAATAAATAAAAAGTTAATTGCATAATTGAAAGATGTCGATGGCGATTAAGAACTTACATCTTCTCCGAGAAATGCGCCTGCGAAGACAGCGTGCTTCAGCTGATCGGGGTCGTTATTAAAGATCTCCCATGTTAGCAGACTAGATGTGTACAGCTGTTGAGTCGAGTTGTCCCGCACCAGAACAGGTTTCGAGTTCGCACTTATAATGCCAACGAGTGATAACAAAATCACCAGCTTCATTGATGACTTCATTCTGAATGCTTTCGGTTCTAAAATGGAAAAAACAGTAAATATTATTGCACAATCGTCTCAGTTGGCAATTGTCACGCGAGCACATTTAATTTATGATGAAAAAGAGAGAAAGAGAGACATCATCCATTCATCCATATTTATGATGATTTTGAAATGGCAAAAACGAAAAAAATCTCGACAATCAACCTTAACGCTCCCATTTGTTTCGTGTTTGGAACGTTTGCTTCACTAGCTTGTTTTTACTCGCATCTACATCAATTTTAATTAATTAAGTAACGAAGCGTCAATTGCTACTAGATACACATGTGTGTCAGAATTTTTCTTCTTCCAAGACGCTTCATCGATTCGCGGCTTTCGTAATTTCTTAGCGTGACAAAACGTCTAAACGTCAAAACGATTTATGACCACCAACTTTGTATTTTGTTTTTCAATTAACACTCGACCGCCAATCATGCGTAAACATGTTGTTCGCAAAGTGAAACAATCATTATTTTTAACCGAGACAAAAATCGTCGCCGTTGACCCGAGTGAACTTTTTCGCGCAAAAATATTTTTTTAAAATGCCTTCGTTTTGAGTAATGAGGCGCGCTACAATGACCTGATAAACCTTTTGAGATTTGGTGGGGCATTTTTGAATATCAAGTCACATTAATTCATGATCCGACTTAATTTTAAAGTCTCAAACTCCATGAGTGGAGACCTGAAGGCGGTCCAATTCAACGAAAATCGTTATTCTAATGAAACCCTTTCTGGAACGATTGTATTTCGATACCAAAGTCGTGTTGGTCGAGAAAATGAACGAGAAACGCAGAGAACTAAATGTAATGACTGTGGAATCTGATGCCAAATGTATAATTTTCATGTGATTGATTAAGCTGCCAATTATTATTATGTCATCTTGCTTCGTGTTTGTGACTTCACATTTGCCTGCGATCTATTGTGTCAATATTTTTCTTGTCCATTATCTCCCTGTAAAGTGACTCAAGCGCGGAATATTTGCGTTTAATTTCCTGAAGTTGACTTTCTCATCATTTGCTTGATCAAATAAGCGCGTAAATTATTTTCCTTAATTCAATCAAGCGCCACTGTTCTTGAGCCAAGTGCTTCTGAAAGCTGTTTACCGAGTACAGCATTAACGGCAATAATATTCACAAGAATGCGTGCAAGCGGGTGTGCACTCATCAGAGAACACGACAACTCGCTGACCACTTTTTTTCATGTAAAACTCATAAATGCTTTGACATGAATGCTTTTGAAACATTTTTATTTCATATTTTCCCCTCGACTCCATCCCGATACCCCGTCAAACCATAAAAACGTTCACAAAACGCGATGATTCAACTAGATCCCATCACATGCGCTCTACCCAAATGCAATTTAAACATTGGAAACATTTTCAACAGTTAAACAAAGCGGTTTCGACAAATTAATCTCAAGTGAAACCAAAAGGCAATAAACATAAATTAACTTCATGGCATTTGTGGACATTTCACAATATCCAGATTGCACTTTAGAATTTTCTCAAATTATGGATTTTCCTTTGACCCGACCTTCACCATCAGCACTCAGTCAGCAATGGTTTTCCGAAAATAATAATCCCGACGGAAGGAAGAAGAGGAAGGACGAATATTGATGGAAGTTTTATGACAATCTCGATGAGAGAAACATTGATTTTCCTGTGCCCTTCACCATCGAGGAGAAGTTCTATTTTAATCGGCTTCTAGTCTGCACCAACACGGAGCCATATTACCAGGGGTTTGTTTGGGTGTTTAGACACGTAGATTGTAGCTTGTTCATCCATTGGTTTCAAGAGTCTCAAGTTACTTCATCTTGAAAATCAATTTTCATTGACTGAACTCGTGCACAACTCCCGTCTAAGCTCTAAGACAAACAGTCTAAATACTCATAACTGCATTCCCTAGCAATTCCAATCTTCATTCACGGTGTCATGTTGACGATTAGGTTATTCTGTGTCAGCCAGATGCATATTGGCATAGGTCCTGGTCTGAAGATTCGTCTCATGTTTCCGTTCTCATCCATAACAAACCGTTTAGAATTTCATTTCATGGTGCTACAACACATGGTGCTAATCGTATCCATTTAAGAATTTAATATTTTTTGTTTATCTTCATTTACGAGTTGGCAGAGTCATTATCTGTTCATTTAGCCGTGTGAAGCTTCAAACAAAGGCGAGAACATCATCGCGCGCACGGTACAATTCTAGGCAATGTTAATCATGTGTCCACTCCACTGTGTGAAAAGCTGGCGATTTTGATAAGGCAGAACACTTTTTGCATGAAAAATGCTTTTTAATTAAAATTTTACTTTTGTCGGTTACATGCGAGAGTTCTCATCGAATGAAGAATGATTTTAATTAAACTCCACTCTCCATCATTTTTATTAGATCTTTGTTCAACGGGAATCTAAGCGCATACCATAAGTAGAATGTGTGATAATTGTAATTAAACGCGAAGGAAGGCCGCTCGTATGTAGGTTGAATCTATTTTTAAGTTACCGATTCAACTCACAAATAATTTATTGGTATTGTCATTAGAAGAAGAAGAAAATCGAAGCGAAGCTACGAAAACATAATTAAGAAGAGATGCCTCATAAGCAACAAGAGGTGAACAGGCACTTTCTTGCTTCTCTTATCAAGATTCGATTATAATTAGTGCCTCTCGGGTACGGTGCTTGTGCTTCCACTCCAATTATAGCATTCTCGGTCATGTCTAAAACGCTTTTTGTATGAAATGATTTTTTTCATCACATTTTCGAGAGCTCATGTTGGGACGCTTTGGCAGGAGAAAGCTTTGAAGTCCATAAAATTGTAAAATTTACATAAATTTAAATATCGTTCTGGATTTATATCACACCCAACGGTCTGAAGCTTCGTCTTATCATCGAGTCTATTGAGAAGATTTTTCATAAGAAAGCCCGATGAGTCACCATTTAACCTTTCAATGGTTTTATAAATTTGTGAATTTCGTGAACGATCTGAAATTCTCGAACAATGACGACGAGATGATATCAGCGGTTCGAGTCAATTACTCAATGAGATCCTCATCCGTCAGCTCTATTTCTTCATAGAGCTAATGTCTCCATCTATTCCGATAACGATCTTGTTTTCGTGTATTTAAGTGATTTTAGTTGTAGCTTAATTTCAACAATTGCACCGTCCACGCTCTATCACGCGACCAATTCACTTAACGATCAACAAAACCGCTTATTAATTCATGATCATCCTCTGAGATGTGTTCTTTCTAACGTGTGGCATCAAGTTTAGAAGAGATTTTGAGAGGTGATAATTTATCTTCTTAAATTATTTCAGGTCGGGTCTTCATTGCCGAAGCCGTGGATGATTGAAAATTTTAAGAAAAAAGCCAGAATTTTACGGGTAAAATCGTTAAACTGAGTTAAACTCAATTAAAAACCAGGAAGTAGTTAAAAAAAATGCTTGGTAAGAATGTCCAGCGTGTGGATGCAACGCATGAAATTCTTGTACATATCCAATTGATTGATGGCGTATTAAATGGAAATTACCCCAACAGCATCCGTTGCTCGTTGAGGCATTATAAAGCATCAAAAAATCTTTTGCCTGATTTCATATGAAAATTTCGTCGAAATCGCGCGCGAGAGACAATCATCGTTGTCGTCATTTCTAAAGGAAGATACCGGTTAAATGTTTACTCGCCTGTCAAGAGATCAAGCTCGCCTTTTGCTTTAAATTCTCGTTTTTCACTCCCGCTTTTCAATTGTTATGTAAACGGTCGCCAACGCTTTGGAGAATTAGAATTGATTCTTTCCTATTCAAGGTCACAACGCGTATTCTAGTTCATGGTTACATAAAACAAAAGCGCTTAAACGCAACGTCGAAAAATAAACAGTCACTAAATTGATGGAGGCAAGCGAGTGTTCGTAAATATAGGAAAACGTAATTTCCTGCGTTACTTATTGCCCGGCATCATAAATTTCAATTTGTCTAATAAATATCCAATTTCAACTCTACCAAAGTTTTACCGAAAGTCGCTTTCGGGAAAGGATTATTGCCAAGCCCCACGGAATATAATATATGCACGACAAAATGAGCTAATCAATGCAACTGCGTACAGTTTAAACCCGCGATGGTGATAATTTAT
>JPYR01000151.1:5730-17871 GCA_000775305.1 Belgica antarctica
TTCAACAGCAGTAGAGCTACCGCGAGGCAAACTAAGACCAGAGGAAGTAAAGGCTGTAATTTTCTATATCACCAATTTTACAGCGGATTAATGAAATGTCAATTTATTATGATTTCACTGAATGACTGTGCTTACATGCAACAACTGGAATAAATTGTGTAACAATCGCTGATTGTTCGTGTGATTTAATTTGTGGTGCTTTTTAGGTGAATTTGTTACTATTTTAGGTCTAATTGCAGTATATTATGTCACCAGAAATTGAATTGTTCTAATTTAAGCTTATTAACAACTGCTGTTTGATTGCATTAGCCGTTAGCAATGTTCTTGTCCATTAATTTGTCATAAATAAGCATCAAACATCTTCTAATTTCGATTTAAGTCGCTGCAATAATTCTCGAAAATCTCTGCTATAATCTCCAAATTAAATACTTCAGCCCCAGACCCGGCCCGTTCGCTTCGAGTGAGAGAAACTTATAAACTTTCATATTAAAACATTTCATGGGGGATTTTGTGAACGGGATTTCAAGAACGACGAAGAAATTTTATGAGTTGCAAAAGACTCTTTGAATACATTAAGGAGAGACGATGAGCCAAGGCCAACTTTTAGGTTAGATGCTTGATAGCGAGTGTTTTGAAGAGTTAAATTTGGTTTGCGTCAGTTTGTTTTTGACAAAATTTCTGACTTTTGGTTCCAAAAACGTGTAAATCTTCAAACCTGATTTCATTACCAAGTCACTTTCACTGTCTTTCCTGAAGTAATCCCTGACTCAACAGTTTAGAATCTTTACTCGGTTCCTTTCCTTTTACGATGAAAATCTCTTTAAATCGAATCTCTTTTGAGTCAGAGAGAATTTTCAAGAAACACACGAGAAGGCGAACAAGTCGCGACTTAACGCGCTTTAGCGAAAGGAGCGAAGAATGAGCTGGAAGAATGCCGGATTTTATTGTGCTCTGCAATGGCTGTCACAAATCCCCAAGAATATGAGACATAAGACGTTTGTAAATTATTTAGCATCTCGCAAACATATTATGGCATTCTTCGGGACTTATTTACGTGGAAGATTTACTTTGGAAACGCCAACGAAAAGCAAGAGAAAGGAAAACAATAAAATAGACTTTGCGTTTTGCACGGCTGATCGGCTCGATGGGGGAAGAAAGAAGGAGACAAAGTAACGAAAATCCACTTAAGCTGGCAAAAATCGCACTAAGACTTCAAAACAGCTTTTCAGGTCAGCAGAAAATTGAGATTTTGATTGCCGCCGGCTCATAAATCGAGAATCAAATTAAATGCAAATAAATTTTTGCATCTTTACCACAATGCCAGACTCAATTTGGTCTCATATTTTGTTGTCGCTTTATAGTTTTCACAAAATAAAGTCGCATAATTAATGACTCGGCACATGCAACAAAGTTTCACAATGTGAAGGAGAGAGATCTGAATCAGGAAACTTGAAGAAAGACGAGAAGATTCATATGGGAACTGGGATTAAATTATCATTTTCTGCAACGTTTACGACGACTTGTAATAATGTTTAGGGGTTGTGCGGAAGCATTGTAGCAAAGGTGGATGATTTGAATACTAAGATTAAAAAACGATGTAAATTTAAATTGTGAAACTAAGTTTTCTTCGGTAAACGTCACGTGACCTAGTTCATGCCATGACATTTGGTCTGACCGATGGCTAGCTTCTTCAAGTCACAGTGCTATGAACTGCAAACAGTTTTTTTGAACTGTCCAACATTTTATCAAGAAACAACTCTGGACGATGTTGTACGACACGTCAAAGACTTTGAAATCTCTGAAATTTGCATGAATTGTGCACACAAAGCATGCTTTCAAGGTCCTTCTACCCCTTCTAAGCTGCCCAGACTGCAAAGTCATGATTCAAATTTACCTTCATAACATATCAATTACCCAACGTTAAACATTGCATTTTGCATGTATGTCTCTTTGGTCGAGTATGAAAAGCTTTGTTTCTTTTGTATGCAGATATTAAAGGGATTATTCAAAATGGACATTGTACAAGAAGGCAAGCAAAATGTCTTTGAATCTTGCTATCTATTTAACAGAAAGTGGCTTTTGAATTAGAAATTTCAATTTTTAATGCTTAATTTTCTTTCTTTCAATGAGAATTGACATCAATGGTAGATTTATGATGTTTGCAGATGATGTTCAAGTACGGAAAGCTTAACAATCATTTGAATAATGAACAGATGAAAGGGTGCAAAAGTCTGGAAACACGTTTCATGCGCTGCGATGGTACGATTGCCGTGTTGACAAAGCACCGAACCCGTCAGCCGGCCTTTGTCTCAACCTTCACTTAATAATTAAATTCTCAAATTGATTTCACATTAAACATTTTTCAGCTTTCCACTATTTCTTCTTTCTCAGAACGCGTTACAGTCAGATTAAAGGAAAGTCAAATATTTATTTCTTTTTAATGGTCAAAGTGATTTTGAGCCGCATGAAACGATAACAAAAAGGCGAAATAAATAAAATCACTTTCGGCTGGTTTGGTTTTTGCGGACATGTGAGATTGTGGAATAAATAAATAATATTATGGCTAAGTGAAGCTGGAGAAGACGGCATTTTGACATAAACTGAAGAGGCTGTAAATGGAACCAGAAGATAACGGCTGCAATTAATCCGCAACACTAAGGAGTGAAGCTGAATTATTGAAAAGAGGTCGCAGGGTGTGTGGAAGGTGAAATTATGTTGTTGATGACTTTAAATGTTAATGCAGTTTGACTTTTCTATGATAAGTAAGGTCTAATATATGTCAATCAAGGCTTGAAAGGTTGGAAATGGAATCGGAACGTCGTGGAAACTTAATAGAACGCTGTGCAAGTCGATGTTATAGTTTTCCTGAAAGTGAACCATGATCCAGATTATTAAAGTAATAGCAGTTAAACTTCCATGAAGTTTCATGAAACTTTAATGTTCACAATGCCGCCCCTTCCTTCAACAACTTCACACCCATGACACTTTGTTCAGCTTAGCACCCAACGTTCCAGAAACACGTTGTAATTCCGGCGAAAGCTCATGAGAGGCCATTAATGTCCAGAAAAACATCAAAACGCATAAAAATTGTATTGCTAGGTTAACATTTTTACGACCGTCGTCTTCCATCTCGCGTTTCATTCATGTCAAACAGGAAAACAATTTTGTTGATTTACAGCCACATGCGGTCAGATCCAGTGAACATAATTTATTTCCCGTCTCAAACGAAATATCTCTGCTGTGGCTTTATGAGATCATAATCAATAGCAAATTTTCCAGCTTCATGGTAACGAAAGCAAGACAATTATTCGACAATACGTTTCTGGGGCGACGCAGGAAGGCACTGGGGTGGCGCTGGGCGACGGAAAAAAGTTTTAATTAAGTTACCAACCCTTTCCATGCGATATATTTTCTGCTTCCGTGCGCTCCTCGTATCTTCATCATCATAGTCATACATTTTTTGGCACCCCACAGTGTCTTCGTTTGATGGCGAGGTTAGAAACTCATTTGCCGGCAAGTGATAAGATTATTACTTATGAAATTTGTTACATGGCTCATACTTAATGGTTCTTCTCATTTGCTTGCGTCAATCATTAAAACTTGTCGAAAAATGTCAAGGCCATCTTAAGTGGAAAGCCGGTGAACTTGAAAAACTTTTATTACCCGAATTTTTAGGTTGGCAAGCAGTGACTGCTTAATTTTTATAAATTTAATTCTTTCCACCTGGCTTTAATGGGTGGTTTTGAAAGCATAACACACTAAAACATGGACATGTTTAATCCCTGCAAAAGCTTTCAACAGATCTCAAACGTTCTCGAACTAATGGATCCAACTTTTACCATCACAAACGAACTTGCAAGCAATGCTAAACTGAGTGTTTCCAGTTCCACTTGACAGTTTTATATCTCAGCATGCTTGATTTTTTCCTTCACAGATATCGAAATATGTCGTTTGCATGTTGATTTGTTTTACATATGCCAAAAGCACAATGAAATATAGATTTTTCCATAAGCACACAAAACCCCATAACCTCGAAAGTTTACTTTCCAAAGCAAACAGAATGCGAGTGAAATGAAAATAAAAAATATCGTCGATCATAAATTGCGGCGCAGTGAGGCAGCGTGAGCTGTCAGAAAAATGTCAAACAAAAATCAAACGGCAGTGACTGTATATTGAATAATGTGTGTATTACCGTTTGTTCGTCAAGAGACATTTTCAACGCCAACCAGCGGCAAGGGTCGCGTGGGGTGAGGGACATAAAGTGACGACTGGAAGGTCAACGATTGCATCGAGTTCACATTGTAACGTAGTTTTTTGTGTACACCTAACCAACATGCAATTACGACGAGGCAAGGCCTTCGCGAGTGAATTTTTATTATTCAAATGTTGATAGTGGCTGTACGCAGCAAACTGGGAAAAGCCACGATTCAGGAATAAATCACGAACACGACTCGCTCACAAATAATTAAATTCCAAAATGAAAATCAATCAAAATGTATTATGCACTGAGAAAAATGCTTTTCCCTCGAAAATATCGCAGATTTATTGTCGGCTCCACGCACAACACATTGGCATTCCATCGCAAATGTGTCGATTTATTATTAGTCAATCGTGGCAATTTCGTAGAGTTTGTCATGAAACATTTTGAGGTTATGACAGGTAATGATGATTTTAAAGAGATTCAAAAAAAATCTAAAGCTTTAGATTCCGATTTGTTAGCTTTTATGACTAAACTAAGTCCACTCTATCACAAAATAATGTCCCACAACTGATCAACAAACCCATTGAAAACCGAAACTACGTGATTGATGAAAGAATCGTGGAAAAGTGGACAATTGGAAATGCAGTATTGCGACTTGAAAGCATCAAATCAACATCATAAGCGGCATTTCTGTGAGTAAACGAACTCTAATAGCGTTGTTTTCATTACCACACAGCATTAAAATATTTTCATTAAGTAATTCAAAAGAAAAATGAAATTAATCATTCTCGCAAGGCGACATTTCAATCCGTCGAGCTTTATATTTTGACTTGATAAATTAATAAGTCTATGAAATATTAAAAGCAGAAATCATTTCGCTTAGCCAAAGCGTCGCAAGAATGTCGCAGTCACGGCCAGCAGAAACGAAAGGGAAAATTTTGATTGGCAGTCGAAAAAACCTGTGCCGCAAACATGAAAGAATTTTCAGATTTATTAAGATGGGAAAATGATTTCATTACGCAGACTTGGGCCCCGATTAGGATGATTAAGATTTTTTGTCGATCTCGAGTCCCAAAATGAACGGAATGAACGAATTTTAATTTCTGACAAAGCCTTTAAGCTCATCAGAGACAAGTTCTCTTTGATTCCTTTTCGACTGCCACTCGTCAGACGGTGAACGAAGCCGCAAAAAAGCAACCTGATGACGAAAAATTTATAATAATTCGATTTAATTATTTCAGGATGAATGCCAATGTGGGTGAGAAGCGGAGTCAATTTAATAGAAAAGGGGTGAAAATAAATTTCCGTCTCAGAGTTGATCACCCGCCCTCAATTCAATTAGTTTTTGACGATTTAATTATTCTACATTAAATCTCATTACCAGCAAAACGTTCAGAAGCCCACAACAATGGCAATTTAATTGAACGCTATGCGGGAGGCGGCAGATTTAATTATTTCAATTTTGTGTAAATTATAACTTTTTTCATCTCGTTCTACTCTCACTGGCTGCCAAACAGCCGAACGTGCTTGCATGCGAAAATTGGCAATTGATTATAAATTTGTGGGTGTCGTGAAAAGTTTTTATTGTAGTGTCAATGGATGAACAGACGTAGTTGGAAGCCACTGGGAAGGGGTGAAATTTGGAAGAAGCGGAGAAATTCGAACAAAATGCTGGGATAAGGACTAATGAAATTTGATTTTGGTGATGCTGGGTGTAATTTTGGTGCGAAAGGGTCATTGACAGTGGTGCTATGCGAGATATTGAGTGATTGATATTGTTGCAAATGTCCAAGCACGTGACAAATGGATTTGCTGTCAAAAATAGTCATTACACACCTTATGATGACTTTAAATTAAACGTTCTTATTGTCTTCAGAAATTAAATGAGGTAAATGAAATCTGGATGAAATCTTCAATTGACAGAAATAAATAGAAAATGACACGCTGATGAAGCAAACTGAACTTGAAACCTTCGCTAAACTGTAACCAGTTTTGATAAGGTATGTCAGATAAAAAGTATTTTTACACTTCTTTACATGTTTTGTTCATTGAAACTCCATCAAAATTAATTCAAAATATGTTCACATTTGTTAAACAACAACTCAAATCTCAGAACAAGGCACTTCCCGATGTGCCAACCCGTCCCAATTGCGACTTTCCTGCAATAACTTTTTTCATTTGAACAATTTTTAATCTCACAAAACTCCATGTCGCCTTGCAACCATTATTCAATCAGTCACTAGAGAAATCACCGCGCGCGGCACGAGTGTTCGCATATAGCCAAGAAACGGAAAAAGCACTTTTTATTAATTTGAATTGATGTCTGATCATAAATCACGCGCACGCACAATTAACAATGGCATCGTAAAATTATGAAAAATTACTTGACGTCGAGAGAGAACGAGTGAGTGAGAGAATTGATGCAATGCAATTGAAAAGTTTTCTTTTCTTTATTCTCACGTGACACGGTGTCGGGGGGTCGAGAATGGAATTTGTTCCGCAAATAATGTCAAGAGCCGTAAGTCGAAAGAAAAGGAACGAACATAGCGTCGTCTACGATTGACAGTCTTCGAGGTTCCATTGAATTTATTGTCCTACAAATTCTCTTCCACTCACCTCATGATCCATTTGACCCTAAAACTTTATTATCAATTTAATGCACCATTTATTAACGACAGTAAAAATGTTTTTCTCTCGAACTGAAGACTCTTAAAACCTGTCAATTTCACTTCAACTTTGATAGCGGAGACTTTTCTCTTATTTTTCTCCTTGCAAAATTTTTTGATTTATTTTCGATCATTTATTTTGTGACAGGAGAGAAAATCAGACTTAAATTGGACGGATGAATTGATTTCAATTACTGTGGGATTAGCAGAAAGACGATAAAGTCGAGCGAAGGGAAGTAAAACAGTAAGATTTCGTAGCAATTAATATTGACTTTGACATGATCACCAAGAAGAAGGTCTAGAAGTTTTTGTTTTTAAATTGTTTTTCTGTGAAAATTTCAATTTATAGGGTGTTGGACTAATAATGGTTCAGTAGATATCAAACAAAGGCTAGAAAACCTTGTTCTTGTTGACGATTCTTTTTCAATTGAAGCTGTGAAAGTTTCTTCAGCTTTTTAAAGCGATGTCTAAATAATTTTTTTTATCATTATAAATCCCGCACCATATCAAACATATTTCACAAGAAAAGCTTCACAAGAAATCTAAGTTTCAAAGCTTACATAACAAACTCTTGTGCAAATTGTGTTGCAATTACACCCTAACATCTTGTTGAATTGTTCTAACAAGTCATTCAACCAAAACCCTTGCTTCCTATCAACTGATTTCCCAACTGGGCTTCAGTAATGATAAAAAGACGATTAGCAGAATCTCAAGAGTCTCTGCGAAATGATTCAAGATTTTGTCATCGTCAAGTCGGATTTGCCGAGTCAAAACAAACAAGAAACTTGTCATTTCCCATTGGCAGCTGCGAGAGAATGAAGCCGAAGTTCGAGAACTAATTAAGCAAAATGATAAAAACATCAATTAAGACGAACTTTGCAAGCTGCAGTGAAACCAGCGGAACTTAAACTTCGCCGTCCATGAAAGGAGGGGCAATAATTTAGAATGGGCTTTCCAGCTTAAGAGTCTCGAGACAATTGCTGTTCATTTCTCGAGGCAACATGTATTCATCAGTGTCTTCGCAGAGACTGATGTTCATGCACTTATTTAAATGATTTTGCTTTTTTCGTCGTTGGAAGACCTTCGAACAACAAATGGTGTAACTTTTATGTGTGTCTGCCTTGCACTTCTCCGTCATTTTGCCAATTTAAATGAGAATTTCAGCGCTTCTGTGGCGTTCAAGTGTAAAAAGGCCTGGTGCGGCCTCGTAAAAATTACACTCTCTCTCGTCTCGCCCAGAAGGCAGTAAAAGATTAGGTTTTAACAAGAAATTCCTGCCAACTTCTTTTTCTTGTTCGTATTTTGCATGTTTTTGGCGGCGATGACACTTCATAAATTAAATGAAATTGCTGCTGCTCTTATTTTCGTCGCTTTCCAACTCTCGGCGATGAAATAATTTTTATCTTCGCATTTTTTAATGCTTCTCGGACGGGAGAATAAACCGAATGAAATTTGTGAATATTGCATTTTTATGTTTCTAATGCACCCGCGGAGAATAAAATAAGTTGGCAATTGAGTAAATTAGTTTAAGTGTTTTAATTGATGCCTCGAACGCAACAAAATTTTATTCTTACGATGAATTTTAACTGCGCTACGTTTTAGTTCAAGTGGCTTGTGGAATCATATAAATGTGCAAGGAATTATTTAAAGACTCTTTTAAGCTGCTTTTTACACATTTTAATAAAAAAAACTTTCCTGATTATTTGGATTTGTAGTTTGTTTTATATAAACAGCTAATTGAATAGTCAGGCAGACGTTAGTCTCCACAAATTATGTTAAGAACCATTCATGTCACATTATGAAAAACCAAATCGACTTAAGGTGTGTGAATAATTCTGACTTGAAAAGTTTGTTCTAAAAACGTCGGTTGCAATTAAAACATTTTGAATGTTCCGCAATTATGTCAAGCATCAAAGCTTCCAAATTAAAAAAATAGTCTAGTTACAAAGTTCAAGCATACTTCTGACCACATTCAAAAATATTATTTCAATACTTTTTGCGACGATATTTCTAAGTTTATGATTGCGTCAATTCAAAGATGAAGTTCTCGTTTGGCTGTTCTTCGTTGGCCTCGGGTAACATTTCATGTCATAAACAAGGAACAGAAAGAAAAAACTTAAAGGTTAAATAATCCGATTATAATTTTTTTCTCTCGTTTTTTTCGAAAAGCGTTTTTTCACTTTCTTGTTTGGTCGTGTCTGCGTTGCAGAGCTAAGACGACGGCGAAATAAAAATCTCCAATGGACCCATAGAGATGGGTATTAAGTCTGTGGCTTATTTGTAATCACCCGAGGTTTCTTTCTCTCCCCCCTATGCCCATTTACTTTTGAAAGATACTTAACGATACAACAATAATTTTTTTATTTTTATTCTATATGTGATGAAGCTTCAAGACGGAATGAAAAATTCCCATTTGTGTTCTTAGGGCAATTATTAAGATGTTCTTTGCAGTTCTTAAAGAGGCTTTAGAATTAAAATTATTAAAAAATTCTCTCCCAGTTGGAATGTGATGTCGAACTCTGTTTCGTCTAAGTCCCATGACACTTCACTGGGCCAATTAAGTCTGTCTTCGTTGTTCGTGTCGCATCTTGTTATTAATTATTCCTCTTTTTATCACAACTAGCATCTCTAGTGGATATAAAGGGAGACAAATGCGATTTGGGAAATAAGTCACATAATGACACAAGACAACCTTGTTGTCGTTCTAGGCATTAGAATTTCATTTGACTTTCAAGTTTCTATTCGAACAAGACAATAATAAATTTGTTTTAGACTACGCTTGGCTTTTCAACGCGCATATTAAAACTAATGACGATTAATAATCATCTTCACGAGATCCCCAATCTCTCTTGCTCTCTCTAGAGAGATGAATTCATCAAGATTTCAGTGGATGTAAGCGAAGAAAGAAGCGCTGATTAATTTTTCAGCAAGAAATCTTCAAGAGTTTTGAATAATTTCTTGATATGTCAGGAGAGACGCGCTGCGAGATGTCTTAATTTTCCTTACAGCCATTAGCTTAATATGCAAAGACATGAGTTTATTTCTCTCGTCTTCATTAATTCTTTTATTGGGCCCTGTGATGGCTTGATGAAGTGCTTTAAAATGCAAATGACGAACGTTCGCTGTAAAAGTTCACTGCTACTTCTCTCGCATCCTCGAATGGTGAAAAGAATATGAAATTCCAATATGATTTGCTTATGATTGTGGCTCGTTTGTCATATAAAGAAATGAAGAAAAAGTTCAGCGATGTAAAGATTATTGATGAATCAGTTTGTTCCATATGAACATTTTCTGTTTAAACGAATAAATTTAAAGCCAACTTTACACACACCTTATGATAACCTCGAAATCAAATATTTCTTGAACAAAAACCTATAAAACTACTAGTTTATAGGTTAAACTTAGAATTTCTACCCTAAATCCGTCACATTTTAAGATTTCATCTCGACTTTTCTGTTCAACAGACATCACTGACTAAACACAACCTCATTTAAGTATAAACGAAGCGTAGAAACGTGGCCTTTACTACCGTCACACATTCCACCGCCAAATTGCCGGCAGCACTTGGCGCAAAGTTTATGATTCGATTAGGTCGATACCCAATTTTCATTTCCATGTGCCAATTTCTTCTTCTCTCATTTTCACTGCCTATCCATTAATGAAAAATTCCATTCACGAAGCGATAAAAATTGAAGAGGCGTGGGTGGGTGTTAAGTGAAGTTTTTTCCTCGGACTTGAGACTGTTTGACTCGACTCGAGGCGAAAATGGCTCGCAAGTGAAATTGGAAAACGTACAAGACATTGATTTTTATTCACTTTTTTTTCGTGCGGCACCAAAATTTGCTTATCGATTGCCTCGGAGAAATTTTCACTTCCTTTTAAAGTTTTTTCTTTACCGGAATGTTTATGAATTGTGAGAAGTGCCTGACTCGGTGACTGTTTGTTGGGGGCTGGCAAGAAGAATCAGCGAATAAATTGGGGGAAGGAAAGTGAATGAAAATTGAAAAGAAAAGCGGAAAGAAATGTTTTTCGCCATACGTTGCCAAATAAAGCATAAACTTGTGGATGAATTTTTTTAAAGCGAAAACATTTCCAGACAAAAAACATGTACAAAGTGAATGGTGAAAGGAAAGAAGTGTGGAAAGCTTTAAAAGAAGCTTCAAGAATGATTTTTTCTGGTTTTATATTTATTCAGGTTCTTATCAAACGTTAGACTTTGCAAAACAACAAAAACCGGTCATAACTTGGAATAGAACAAGTGCAAAATTTGACACTTTAGAAGTAGAAATTTTTAGCAGAGGACATTTTATCCACGAATCTGAATATTTCAAGAATTACCCTTTCGTGTATTTTACACAAGCATCAAATCACGTTCAAAATTTCAAGTGACATTTTCTTCACAACCAAATGAAAAAATTTCCAAGCCAATACAAAAATGAAAATTGCAAAAATTGCTCCTATAAAGTCACTTTCTTGATCCAAAAGAAATGCGACGAAAAATTGTTTTGTGAAAATGCTTTTCAGCTTTTCGTTGGGAAAGTTGATTCAAAGTATGCAGGTGAAATTCTGTATGTTGATCTCCACGGTTACGGGAGCGCCAGCGTAATTGATATGTGAAAGTAAATACTGTGCAGAAACTTTTCCACTCGAAGCAAACGGAAACCTTTTGTAAAGTAGAAAGATTTTTGTGGAATTGTTGGTGTGTGTGACGGCAAATCATCATTTTCAAGTTGTCGCATGGATGTTCGTTGAGAATTCCGGAACAATAAGTTTTCAGGAACATAATACTCGAAAATCCATGAAAAACATTCCAGACATCTACGAGTTGCAAACTGAAAATAAAGTTTTCCGTCTCAGCTTCACAAGCACACATGATGGAAATTTTTCGAATGTTTTTTCCTTTAAGTTCTTCAAGATACTTTCTCGTTGTTATTTTGTATTATGGCGCAATAATGAAAGTATCAACTCCATGCAAAGTCTTATTTATGAAGAATTCTTCTTGGAAAGTCGCAATAAGAGTAGAAGTAGCGAAGTTTATTACGTAGATTTTTTGGACAATACAGCAGACAATTTGAAAGTCCTTTGCGAAGAAATCTCAGCTTTCTCATTCAAAGTGTCTTGAAATTTTTGAAGAATTCTTGAAGATGTGGAGTTGTTGCGTCCCTTTACAAATAGTTCAGACAACTAGTCTGAGTTTAAGAATTTAAATCTTTGAATATGTATCTGCAACAAAATTTATTGAAGCAAAGCGACTAAAAATGACTTTTGGCTTCG
>JPYR01000151.1:21189-31394 GCA_000775305.1 Belgica antarctica
TCATGCAAATTCCTGTTCAACATTTTAGCACGGAACTTGAAGGCGCTCTGATCTTGCAAATGACACAAGAAGTGGAAATGAAGCGAAGCGTTTTCAACACCTCGTTGTTGTTTCGACGGAATTCTCGGAAATTTCAAAGCGAATACTTTTCGCTTTCTTGTTCTCATTGCGCTTTACTCGAAACACCTTTTTTTTAAATGAAAAGCACTTTGCCACTCAAAAGCCTTGATGCGGCGAGTGAAAAACTCGAGCATAATTACTCAGGCGCATAAGAATTTGTCTGCATTTGAAGTCATCCGAACGGGCAATTTAAGTTTCTTCTGCTCCGTCGTTTCTCGCTTGTGCAAAACGAAAAACTTCTCGCGCTGATTGCACTCACAACTCGCACACAAATTATCAGAACCGGCTAATTTCGCACTCACAGAACTTATCCTGGCACCTCCTACTTTTCGGCGTTTTCTTCTTAAACTTCGCTGTGCAAAAAAGGGAACAAAAGGCAGCAATTTCGAGAGCTCACCGGGCATGGAGTGAAAACATTTGTTGTTGTCTTGTTTCGGGCCGCTAACGTTGAAGGGTCGATGGCGCGATGGAAGAACCGAAAACGTGTGAATTGACTTAACGAGTGCACACCAGTCGTTTTTGGGCGAGTCATCAAGCGATTTAATTCGTACAAATGCGCAAGATGTGCCGATTTTGTTCTTGATTATTAATCTTCTTCCCTTCAATAAGCTGTTGGGCTGTTTTATAACAAGGTTGGGTAGTTTCCTTTGCGCAGTGTGCGAATACGCTAATAATGGGGTCGAATGCGGGAATTAAACTGCCGTTCACGAGCACGAATTAAATCCTCATTCTGCAGCTCAACAGGACTTCAACAGCATTTCAAATTTCACCACTCGCACAGAAATTTGATTTAATTTAGTTTTCGCCAGAACACACAATTTCATGTTTGCAGTCGAGCGGGTTTTTAATCTTGGCGAACATCAGTTGCAGGCAGAAAGTCGTCGTCTCGAGATGCAATGTTATCGCGCTCGTTCGGATCACATAAAATTTGTTTGAAAGCATAATTAACGCCCGTCTACATCAGTAATAAACTTTAATTATGCTAAATGCGACTAGTTTCCTCCATCATTCAGCGCCTTTTGTCTGCAATCGTGATTCTCGTTCACTTGCAAATTAAGCATGAAAGATTTCAGATATTTTTGGTGAAGGAAAATAAAACGTTCCACGGGAGCATGGGAGGATAATTGGATTGTTGTGGAACTTTAAGTTCGGCTTTGTTTTGGCACGGATTTGGAACTTCTAAGTTATTGTTTTGAATCGTGTAGCCCAAAGGGGGAGAAACTTTGCGTAGAGTTTGTACCTTTGAGCGCGATTGGCGTTTGCTTAATTTGCAAGGCTAAATTATTGTGATTGGGGTGTGTGCGTTGATGATGTCACGGGTCTTGGATAGAAATTAGCAAAAATTGATTTTACGAGAGTTTCAAGGCGGCTGTTTAATTGAACTACTGTTCCATTCATGATCAAGTACACTTAGAAAACTTTTACACTCGAGCTTAACAAAAATATTTTGTGACATCATTCTGCACTTACCTTGCATCTGCTGAAGACACAACTTCTCTCGATGATACTTTTCTATTAAGAACTAATCTAAAATCCGTTTGACATGCTTCAAATCCCTTCTCAAATATCAAATACTTCCACATTTTGAATTCTATTTTCATTTGTATGCATTTGTATTTCATATGTATGTTCCTATAACTTTTACAAATTTAAATTACTTCCAACTTTTCAAAACTTTTTCCAACATAACATCAATGATTGACGTCCCCCAACCAACTTCTCTGTTCAAAGCTTGATTGTGCTCAAAGTTTGACTGCTTCTGAACAACTTCGCTGTGGACCTACTCCCCTGAGTGTTCAGCAAATCCCTCGCATGTTGCCTGAGAAGAAAAAAGCACTCAAATTATGGAAATTAGTTTTTGCCTCCATAAATGAAACAGAAACAAAAGCAGTTAGAAGCGAAAAAATAGCAGCGCTGAAACTTATCAATCTCGTATTATGTCGGATTTATTACCTATTTATGTTGAATTGCTTATTGTTTTGTTATTGTTGAGCTGCTACTACAGCTGCCTGGCTGGCATTTTGCAAGCCAGCAAGTTTCATAAATGACCAGAAGCGAGATCTTGTTCCAAATATGACGCGGGATCAATTACTAAACGTTTCGTGAAAAAAGATTTTATTTGAAAATTGTCTGAATTTATTGCATAATTTCAGTTTGGTGCCCCATTGTTCGGAGCTGTTTTATGTGTGCTTAACTGTTTGCGATGATAGTTCGACGCATATTTGCCTGAGTCACAATGAAGCAGCATTCATTCATGCTTGAACTTGAAACGGTGAAGTTTCCCCGACTCAGGAAGAGACTCCAAGAAAACTTGATTAAAATGTTTTCAAACAAACTATGTAGGAGTGAAGAAGAAAAACCAAGAGATATGTCAATTATGTAAATGATGAAATCACGGAAACGTACGCAGACGGGGAAGACTCAAAAGGCACACAAAAGAAATTTGAAAGTCAATGCAGAGAATTTTTCTCCACTTTGTTTGCATAGCGATTGAAAAATAAGAAGTGATAAAGTGTTCTTGAAGAACAGGCCAGGTACGGACGGCACTTGACGAGAGTTTTTAGATGAAAAAGTGCTGAACACTGGAAGTCTGTTGTGGTAAAGGCCTAGTTGAACACTTGCGTTGTTTGTTGACTGCAATTTGAGATAAATTTAAAGTTTATTGCTTACTTGTTACGTACCTGCATCTTCAAGCAATGCTTCGACCGGTCTCTAACCTCAAAACCTTCAACAAATGTCTTTAATCTTATGCTGCTTCTAATAGAACACCCAACAAAGCCAATTAAAGGTGTCAATTGCTGATGCAAACATTAAACAGGCTAGCGTGGCAGGAATTTTCGTTTTTCTCTTCACCACATCCCATGTCCGATTCATGAAAGATACGAAAAGTAAATATTTGCTCGCTTGCTCATTCACTGGAAGAAGAGCGGAGAAATTTCGAAGATTCTGCTGCGAACAGTTTCATTGAGATTTGTTTACGGTTTTTGTATGCCAGTTGCCCCACAACGCGTCCACTTGCCAACACTCGTTTTGTGACTCAATGAAAACTTTGTCATCACCACAACTTGTTTTCCACAATATTTTTCCCAGTGTTCCATCATGCACAGCTCTTGAGATGCGAAAACAAGTTGGGGATAAGCCGAGAGAAAATGGCAAAATTATGAAAAACAATGTCAATGGCAAACTAATTAATTAATTAGATATGAGTATTCAAAAAGAAAGACTGGAAAGACATGGCACAACAAGCCCCACATCTGTCGCTTAGGAGCCGTCACTTGCCCACCCCATAAAATCTCTCTTCAAAGACGGATCGTGGAGACGGAAGGATAATTAATAATTCCAATGGCAAACATGAGCAGCGACGCAAAAAAGAGATGACACAGTCGAATAATTAAAGGACTTTTTTCGTGACACGCAGAAAAAGTTCAGAAATTTGGATAAGATTTCTGGCTTCTTCTAAAAAGGGACAGTGGAAGCTGGGGTAAAACGAGCAATTTTTATAAAAAAAAAACATGAATGTCTCTTATAAATTACAAGGATTCGGATTTAAAACTGACTAATAATCTTTAAAGATCTTAATTGCGTTCACAAAATTCAAGTTTAAAGCTATTTGTAAGAATTTACTGATTAAGTTAGGGTTGTGAACCAATAAATACTTAAAGAATTTTAAATCGCGCACTTGGTATTTAAGACGAAGTGGAGTAATTTTTGGTTCCTTTGAAAGTCTAACGACAAAAATAAGCCATGATTTGTCTCAAAGTGTCAAATGTCAATTTCAATTTGAATACTTTTCGGCCTTTAATCCTAATTTTCTTTCCAAAAACTCCCGAACTTCCTGCCTTTGAGTTCATCTCCCCAAGGTCCTGTATGTATGGATAAAGGGGAAAGTTAAGTCGAATAAGTTGTCATTTGAAGCTTCAAGAAGCGTATGGAGATGAAAGCCGGTTGAAGTAGGAAAGTAAAATTTTATAATGTTTAATTAATGGTTTTTGTGCCTTTCCTTCCGTCAGCGCGGCAAAAAATCGCTCAAAGGGGTTGTTTGTGTGTCACGTTAGAAAGGCGCTGGATTAATTTATGCGGAAGACGAGCCTGTTTATAGTTTATCGGATATCATTGCTGATAAGGCCCACATTCCTTGCTTTTTAATGATCAACGTCGGGTGGTTTTATGCTCTTTTGTCTATCACTCAAACGAGGTTTATCATAAACGTGAAAAAAACATAAGGATAAAGAGGGAAATTGTAGAGTGTATGACATTCTAATCATTAATTATCTCTCGCCATACTTCGTCATATTGTATTACAGCGACGGAGAAAAGTGGAAAATATGTTCGGTGTCGTTTGGGGAATAGCTCTGAGGCAGTGTTTCTTTTTGCTGCTGATAAAGTGGATGACACACGGTGTGGTGGGGTGGGCTGCCAAAGCAGCAGTACAAAAACGCTTGATGAAGATGCACGTTTGCACGATAAACTTTGGGAAATCTAATTAATGCTGGAAATTTATGAAAACATGTAAACGACGATGAAAAATGAACGGGGTTCGAGAGGCACTGCCGGGTGAGAGGAAATTCATGATAAGTTTGAAGAACTTCAAACAGCTTTTTAACTAATTATGATTTGCAAGATTGTAATTACTTTCAACTCTCGGTGCATCTCTAAGCAAAGTGGATCTGAATCACGAGCTTTTGTTTCGAGCTTCAAAGTCACTTTTGGAATGATGAAGCACAACGAAGAAACTCATAATCTTTCGTTATTTGCTCGAATCACAGCGCAAATTACACTCGAGCAAAAGAAGTTTGTTCGCTGCAAACGGAAAACTCACTTTGAGTGCCACGACGGCTGCCAACAGGAGTAGAAAGATGGGAAAAAACATGTCAAATGCAGTGAAGAAAAATGTAAATTGCGATACATTGTTTGTTTTCCCATAAAGAAAATTGAAGGAGAAATGCTATCTGGGGGGAAAGAAGTGCTTCCACCGACTTCATTCTTCTCGCTATTACGTTTCGAATCCAATCCCGGATGCACGAAGGGAGAGAAAAGTGTGAAAACATTCTTATGAGAAAGTTTTGGTTTTGTGATTTTCTGGTTGTAAAGGGATGACGTGTGGAATAAAAGTGCTTGCTTAATGGATTATTTTAGCAGTGCAATAATGGGGGGAAAGTTCATAAACTTTGTCTTGTGCTATAGATATAAATGACTTTTAGAAAATTCATGAGACTGTTAAGTGAACTGAAACAATGAGCAATTATTCTTGAGTTTTTCACTAGTTTTTACAACTTTTTCTTTTTTCAGAGAATGATCAGTGCTGTTTATGATCATTCTAGTGTCATAATAATTATGAACAAAACTCAAATTTATTGCGTTCTAATAACAACACTTTTTGAAGCAACATTTTTGCAAGGTAAAATGAAATCTGGGACTGACACAAAGCTGACGCTGATACAAAAGAGTTTCATTATATTTATTGAATAAGAAATAATTAGATTTTTGTACTGATACAGAACTTTCCTGGAATTTTGTATGAATAGGGTTGAATTGTGTAACAAACTTGTGGGGAAAATAAATTTCAGTCACGTTGAAAGTAGTGTTACAGCAAAGATACATCGTTACTAAGCTAAATGCAAATCAGAAGAGTGATTTCACCTGCATTTGCATTCAGTGCCACACAATCCTCCATTTATCAATGTAACAATAACCAACAGAACAAATTTCTGAGTATCAAACTTTAGCAAGGCGTAACAGTTCAAAACTAAGCCTTTTCAAAGCCTTATGAAAAGTTACATTCAGATTCAGTTAGCAACGAAGTTAATAAAAGACTTCAGTATGTTACGCAAGTGAACGGAAAGTTTTAACAAGCTACGCAACCAGCCAGTGTCCACAAGTGATGTTTTCTTTTGATACTTTGGAAGCAATTATAATAAAGCTTCAATTTCACTCGTCACAGAACGTCTTGGATTCTGAAGTTTCAGGACGTTTCCTATAAACAGGCCCGCAGAGAATCACTTCAATTACTCACGTGGCACAAAATTGAAAACGAACGAGTCTTCACAATCATCCATTGTAACAGTTTTCTCCAAAGTTTTCGCATTGAAAAAGTTTCGTGAGTTTCCAGAAATTTTGTTTCATTTCATCAGCAACATTTCCTGCCGGCTTTGTTATTGAAAAGTGAGGAAATATGTAGAGCAGTATGCTGATGGGGTTGAAGTTGTTTATTGATGACATTTTCAATGAACATTACACGCTACAACCCGATAAGCAGAATGCAATGATGTCTTATTGAATTTGGTAAACAAGTCACGTTATTTATCAGTGAAAATTTGGGGAGAAACATTTGCTACATCAGTCTTCAAAATTGAAGCAGAGATGCCACCACCTAATTCTCGATTGATCACTTGCTGGAACTCAAGTGGCTTCTCTTGCTGTCAAAAGTTTTTATCTCCTGGAAAAAGGAAACAAAGAACTGTTGAAGTTGAAGACGAGCGAGATATTGAAATTATTCAAAAGCAGCCGCCCAAACACCTCCCGTTCTTCTGTCTTTTGCATTCCACCCCGCTATTGATATCAAATTACGTGAATTTCTTCGCCTGAGATATTCTTTTGTTTTGATTTTCCGGCATCCTTACAAATGTTCTCTTGGCGACAACACAGAAGAAGACAAAGCTTTCGTTCCCATCCCTTCCCCCACCACCTAAACTCTTTGCCAATTTACAGCTGGTATACATTTGTATCACAACTCGGAAGAATCTCGAAAATGCGACGAAGAGAAAACACAAAAATCAAATTATGTAACTTATGTTTCGATGCTTCATAGAATTTCCCTTGTTATACTTGCCTTCCTTCATGGCTTCTTGTCGTCAAAGTCATTTTTCAGGTTGCGAAGGGAGTAAGCAGCGAAGAAAATGATATTTTCTTTGTTGCTATCCTTTTTTTTAGGGCCGAAGAGAAAACAATTCTTGTATCATTATGTCACATTATATTGAGACTGACAGCGACGGACAAGTTGAGTGGGTGGAATAAATCGTTGCTTAACAAGCCAAAAAGGAAACATGAGTTGGGGAGCGGCTAAGAACGCACTTGATTCTGCTGTCCAAAACAATTTCAGCTTTAATGCTTACGCGCTGATCAAAATTGTGCACGTCGATAACCATGGCATCTCTCCAACCTTGCCTGCGTTATCGTTACTGACGTTCACTGACACTTTTAGACTTTATGTAGGCTGCGGGGACGGATGAAGTTTCGGGACTGAAAACAACACATTTCCCCGAAAACAATTGACACATAAATTTGTCAAGCGGATGCTGGAAACTCGTCACATGGATTGTTGAACGGGAGGGAAGCACTTGAGCGCTCAAGTATTTCCGTGACATTTCTGCTGAAGTTTCCACGTTGAAATAAATTTCTCTCTCGTGGATGGAAATTTATTCAAAGCACAAATTCGGAATTTTCTCATTAAATCGTCATGAAAATCGTTCTTGCTTTGGCATTCACCTCGATGTGTTGACATTTCGATTGCAGGAAACAGCTTCAGACATCACAACAAAGCATTAAAACTTCATACATAATAAATTATCAAATACCAAAATATTTGCAGCACTTTTCGTTTGAAGCCTTTGAGGCAATTATTTTGAAAAGTGCAACGCGGGCAAGGTCGGTGATTTCCCAACATTGAAAACGCTGTAAAGCCTTTCCATATGCGAAATGCTTTTAATTTGTACCTTTCGATGTTCCCACATCCCATCCAACAGTCTACGTCTCTGGGTCGATTCAATCAATGTTGTTTATTTGTCTATATGTGTTTATTTTCCATCTGATCGCTGCCGATAAAAATAACATTCGAAATCAGAATATTTAAATGTTTGATATCAAAAGTGCAGTCGTTTGCTATAAATTTCAGTTCATGCCCCGACCCTTTATTGCATCGATTTTATTAGCTTCATAGCACATAAATGTGTCATTAAAAATTATGACTGCAATTGATGCAAATAATGTTCAGATTTAAAGTGCGTTATCGAAATTTCTTTGCAGTGCTTAGTACAATTATATTTCTGATCAGATTTTAATGGAATCAAATCGAATTTAGTGCTGTTTGTAGCAGATAAGCAAGTTGCAGCAAGTTGCAATCAGCGTTCTGTTTAAACGATAAAGTTAGTTGCACATTATTGAAACCTGATACCGAAAATTTTAGATTTTTTTTAATTTTATCTTAAACACACTCTGCTTAAGGTCCACAGGTCGCTGATTAAGCTTTTTGCAATATCTCCTTGACCACCCGTCGATTAGCTAAGAAGAACCTTAGAACTGCAGTCTGATGTTCCAGAAAATAGATGAACTTAAGTGCACACAACTTCAGAATGACTTTGGCTTCTTGTTTTCTTTCGGTTTTTGTCTTATTAATTTTTACATCGTTGGACCACCCAACAGAAGCTGATTTTGAAAAATATAAATTGTTTATTTTTTCATCGAAACAAAAGAAGAACAAAAAATTGAAATTCAAAACCTTAGAAAAAGGAGATAAATTGTTAATTCTACAAATTTATTACAACAGTTCGTTGTTTCGAATGCACATCACACGCATATGCGAAGGGTCTGGTTGGTTATAAAATATAACGATGAATGGCAGAAGGGACATTAATGTATTCACTTTTACTCAAACGCGAAGGAAACACCGATAAAACCAAAGATTTTTACACCTGAATAAAAACAAATAAAAAAGCCAGTCTCGCGATATGATCTTCAGGTAACGCACAACAATTTTTTTTTATCTCATCCCATCTTGTTGATGTCTTGTTTGTGCGTGGTTTGAACGTCGAGAGAATCTCATCATTCGTGATGGTAGAAATTAAATTTATGGTTTCTATTGCATTAACATAATTCTTCAAATTTCTTTTTGTTGTTTTCGAGAAATGAAAGACTTCTTATAACAAGACGAGAAATGTCACGAGATTAAAAACTACAAAATTTCTTATTTGAAAACTTTTCAACTCACCAATAGCAAGTTTAGTAAAAATTCCAATTACAACTTTGTCCGATCTAAGTCTTAAGAAGCCATTGAACGGTTGATTTCAGAATTATATTTCGCTTTCTTCATTCTTGTTTGGTACGTGAATATGTTTCGTGCGTTGTGTACGCTGAATCATAATAATGTAAAAAAGAAGATACAACCAGTGCAGTTCAAAATAAAAGTTTATTCCAAAGTCTTCATTCATTCTAAACTTTCTAGCGACAGCTGAACTTCTCCAGCACTGACTTTTGTTTTTATTTTCTTCTGAAAAGGTTTTTCTTCTTTCGCGCTTGTTTCTTACCTACTCTAAGGCATCCGAAAACAGAAAATCGTCTTCCAGTTCCATAAAACTATAAAACATATTAAAAACCACGACACAAGAAGAATAACGTCATGATGCCTAGGTGAGTCGTTCGTCTTGAATTTAAATTTCAAAAAACGTTTCGCATCATCTTGCTTGTTCGCTTTTTGTCTTCTTATTGGGGTGGTGTTGCATATTAACGTGCAAAATGTGTTCTTGCTGGTGGAAGAACGATGCAAAGTAATGGGAGCAGAGTTTTTTAGTTTTGTAGGAAACATTTTAAGCTGTTGCCACGACAAAGTTTCTTAAGTGGCTAGCGTCAATTCGTTTTGATATCAATTGCGTTAATTTTTTCGAGCCAATGTTGATATCAGCTTTACCTTAAATGAATTTTCGTGCATTTGTGACAAACGCAAACAATCTAACTACATTTTAAACTGATAAATTAATTCACAAAAAACTTTGCGACTTTGCATGACATTAATCTCAGCGTTTGTGTTTCTTTTTCTCTCGTTCGACTGCATTTACGTGAAATTGTGACGAATTCCTATCGTAGTTTTTTGAGCAAAGCCTTTGAGAAGAATTTGTGCACATGCAACTTAAACAGCGATGCTTTTCGGTTCACATTAAGTGGAAGTCTCGAGACTTAAAGTAATTGCTAAAAAAAAGGCATTTTGCAAAGAGGAGATATAAAAAATCCACGCTCAATTTGCTGGGAAGCTTCGGAATCATCTTTGAAACTGCTACATCAGCGTGTATTTCCATTTTTATCCCTCACGCGTATGT
>JPYR01000151.1:41784-63471 GCA_000775305.1 Belgica antarctica
TCAAAAGGTGGCATCACTGACCAATTGTTGCTGCATTATCGCGATGCCTCGATTCACGTTTTGTTCACCGCTTATCTCTCCGCGATTTTTCATTTTTTGCGCTCTACTACATTATCCGCTTTTGTCGTCGTGTAAGAGGCATTGGAAACATCCACTTCTATGACTGATGTGACATCCACGACAGGTTAAGAAGAAAAATAATGTTAATATTTTCCTTGACGCTTTCGTGCTTCTTCTTGCCGTGCGTTGCTGCTGCAAAAACGGCGAGAATTTTGCACTGGAAGTCTTTTCAACAATTGCGGAATGATGGATCATTGCACGGAATGATAAATGATTGAAGAAACTGAGAATGTGAGATAAATTCTGCCATTTGCAGCAGCGTATGGAGATTCTTTGTCTTTTTACGTGTTCTACGTCCATTGATATGTGAAATGGAGGTCAATTATGGAAGGCTATCGACACAGCTTTATCAGATCGCAACGTTTTTGAATTAATTTTTAGCCAACAATTATTTTGCTGGACGTAAAGAAAATGCAATTTATGCCTTTTGTTATGGAGAGACATCGCGATGGAGGCCCGATAGTTGAGATTGATTTGGCATTTAAGCTAAATTTATCAATATTTCACGTTTTTTAAGTGAAATTCTCGGCTGAGAGTGACACAATGATTGGTATACGCAAGCATGCGAGTTTCTAACCTCACAATAATTTCTTGTAAACCGCGAAAACTCTTGCGTCAGTCGTGGAAAAAGTTTGATAGCGGAATTTATCGGTTACAACACTCTTGGGTGTATTTATGCATGAGCTGCCTGCACTGTTTTTCCAACTTACATGTGCACCCAGCCAAAAATTTGAATATTTTTCTAGTTCAACAGCCAGAAATGTTCACCACAAACCTGGAACTCTCTCTCGCAGCGCTTCCGAGAAGGTTTAAATACTGCGATAACATTTACGTGATGCTCGGTGTGAGATATTGTGGCTGTTAATACCTTAAACAAACTTCACTCGAGTGTTCTGAGCTACTGGCACATCGTAGAGAATGTCTGGTGCCGAATGGGAAAAGGGAGAAAAAAAACAAATAAAAGCACACGCAGTACGTGATTTTACATTTTTTCGTCGTTCTCGAATATCTCATTTTAAATAAAATTTAATTCTTTTTTTTTGCTTCTGTCGTTTTTGTTTGTCAAACATTTCAAGCTCTGGTAAAGAGCACGAAAAAAATGATTGAGCGAGGCACAGAAATGTGTAATATGCGCGGAATTATGCAACATGTTTGCGATTTAATTTCGTTTTCATGCCTCAAACTTTTTATTTCTTTGACTTCGCAATTTATTCTTCTCGTTCGTGAATGTCTTGATAAGGTTCACAGTGTGTGTGGTTACGTATTGGAAATTGTAACAGCACAAGCAAGAAGGAACTTCAACGAAATGTAAGCTGTTTTTGTTGGTATGTTTGCTGGTAACGTGATGTTTATTAGAAAAGCCACAGTTTAAATCTATAAAACTAAATAAAAATAACCGAATCTGTGTTGCACAAAGATCAGCAATTAAAAAACTCAAACTTGATCACAATTTTGAGGTTAAAATGTCATCAAAAACATTCTCCACCAAAATTCCACACATTTTCCCATCCCAACCTCATCACCACCCACTCTGCATTCATCCCCGTTCTGTCACTCAATCTCGTGAACATAAATCGAATTGGAAATTCGGCGAAATTAAATTTTCTTTAACATGGCACGGCTCGATGCCTTTTAATTAAATTTCTGCTTCCTCGAGTGCTTAATTCATCTCTTTGACATTTGAATTGTTTGCAGTTTCTTCTTCGTCAACGATTTTGGATAAAGAAACAGAAAAATGATCACAAAATTGTCATTTGATTGCGTAATAAAAACGTGCGCTTGGACTTTTTGGCGGCGGTAGAAGGTAAAGCCACTTTGGATACATCCAAAATTAGATCATAAGCCGTGAAATTAAATATTGAGGTGAAACGTCTCATTGTACGGTCAATTTTCTTTCGACGTTTGCACAATTAATTAATTTTTCCTAAAAAGAAGAAAAGCAAATGGTTACGGCGATAGTAGCTCGAGTCGGCATCATCGAATAAAATGTTATCTTTCGGACAGAAAAATTAAAAATTGCCAGGGATCAATGAAACAGCTCAACAACAATTCTCGTTGCGCACTGCTTTTGTCTTCCATTCTGATGACATTTCTAGTTTTTCATTTTGACACAATTAGTTGTTCAATTGAATTCCATTTTCAGATTTATTCGTCGACGTTTGAGAATTCTCATTCTCGTTTAATTGACTCAATAAAAGTTCTTTTTCATTCTTTTATGGTTTTTTTCAAAAGTGAATCGAAACATAACGAGACATTATCGATGTTGAGTGAACGCAGGGCTGGGGAATTGCGCACCAAGAACGAATCATTTTGTTTATGGTTTTTCAGGAATGTATGATGCCGTTTCACCCATTGAATTTTTGATGTTCATAAACAAGGATGCAGGATGGACTGTGGAAGGGCTGGTAGGCTGTGGTTCAAAACGTTTCAATTTCTAGCCTACAACTTAACTGAATTGAATCGGTTTAAATTTTTGCAAATGTTCAATGTGAAATGTGGTTAATTTTGAATCAGTTTTGGTTCAAGATTTGTTTATGTATCAGCGACATTTGACATTAACCTCGTATTCACATGCATACACGCATTACCAGTCAATGCTAATCAAGAGACTCCTTGAACCGGTTCAGATTGGGTCTAGTTACATACAACTTGTAGAAGAATCGCAAACAAACGTCTAACCCAGATGCGATCCCTTAAACTTAAACCGGTTCTGTAGTCTAACATTTCAACATCATCTATTGTATGTTATCTCAAACTTTTTCTGCTATCTCAACTACAAATCTGAAAGCTGTAGTTTGCTTTTTTCATACCCCACAATTGTTCAACTAGCAGCCGACGCCCGACATTCAAAAACTTTGATCTCATGAAATCTGCTTTTGTCGTGATGGGAAAAAGTTGCCTTGTGTGACATTAAAGTGACATTTTCAAATACATTGTTTTCTTATGAAAGAAAAGTTCTTTTTGTTCTTCTCAGTTCAAATCGTTTTTAATGAAAACAAAACATTGAACAATAATCGAGGCTGTCTTGTGCTGCAGCAAGAGAAAAATCTAAAAATACAACCGAAAAAGTTGACGTCGATTGAAGGGAAAAAATTAAAAAGCCATTGAGAACGGTGAATTTATAAAGTGCACGTTCAGAGTGTGGCGGATGAAAGACAATGGGAAAAGCTTTTAACGGATAAGGTTTCAACATGTGTTTTCAGACGGAGTTTGAACTTTTTCATTCGGAGGAATTTTTATTTGTTATGTTTCAGTGACATGATGTACAAGGGTTGTGCGGAAGTTGTATCACAAACAAGTGCTGCAGGTGAGGAATTCTAATGAAGTGGTATTTTAAGCGCAGCATTTCATAAAAAAGTTGCAAAACAATCGTCCAATTATAATCTAATGACCTAGACGAGCTTTGAAGTTGTAAAGATGATAATTCGAGGTTAATGAATGTAAAGGTCAAGAATTCAGTTTCAAAAATCAATTTTAATTTATTTTTAACAGCATCACTCCCAAATACCGCCCACAGTTAACTTTAACAATCTCCAAAGCGTTCGGAAAGCGAAACATATCGTTAAATGTCACTTAATGCTCGACTCCAATTAATTTTGATTTTTCGGATCGAAGTAGTGGAGAGAAACATTCGTTTGATTGATGCCTAAAGATTGATTCGAAGAAAAGAAGAAGACGAAAAAGCCAGATGGATATTCGCATTAAGTTTGATGAATTTCTGGGCGCTTTTGATGATTCTAATTTCATTTAAGCATTATTAAAATTCCGAGACTGCGGTGAACCGAAACGAAAGGAAGACTTTTGATTGAAATTAAGAGTGATTTGCATGCTGTCACCTCTGGTCCATCTCACATCAATCTGATGCTTTGGGAAGAAGAGAATATTCGTAATTTATCATCGTATTATTAATAGTTCTTGTATTATGTTAGAGAAGGGAAGCCACGAAGAGATGTTTGAACCGGAACGCAGACAAACCCAAAGTGGCTGCTCTGACGTTATTGGATTTTTCTGCTTTCGTTTTCCCTGAACACGCATTTGTCGATGTGGAAATTGATGAATTTTCCAAATCGACATCGATTGCCACAGAATAACGTCTCAGGCATTGGGCAAGATTTTTATTGATGGAATGTCATAATTTTTATTTAATTTCGCTGCTTTTGAATTCGGACAGAAATTTTTCCATAATATTTTTCTCTTTCTTCGTTTTTTCATTCGCTGCCTGCTCTTTGCTGCTTCATCATTTCATGCCAATCTACAGCGCGCGAGCACATAAACATCAACATAAATAAGAGAAGGCCTTCGAAGAGATAGCATAAGAATTCCATCGGAGAAGCTGAAGTTAATTGTTCATTTTTTATTATTGGAGATCGCAGAAAGAGGTGTCGGCTGTGGAAGTCGTGAAACTAATTAATGCTGAAGTTGTCCAGCGCACCGATTTGGATCTCCCAACTTCAGCCATAAAGCAAAATTGAACTTTTCAGAAGTCTTATCACCGCAAGTGGCACATCTGACGCATCTTATTAAGTTCATTTCTCTTTTTTGCGCCTTGGCGATATTTTTACGACAATTTTTTCTCCGTTACGCAAAACGACTGGGCCGGAGACGAACGAATGATGAAAAACAGAAGAAATTAATTCAATTTTCCTAATTTCAAATAATTTCATTATTTTGATTCCGCTTTTGGCGCTTTTTTATTGTTATCAGTGACGATGCTGACTTTTTATTAATTTTTTGTTCATCATCTTCGGAAGTTGAAGGTGGGACTGTACGATTGAAATGTCACAAGGTTTTGAGGCTATGTTTCATGTTGAGATAATTTCCAGCTAAGTAACTTGCATAATTGACTTTCCTGAGGATACATTTTGTAAAAAGCGAATACTTTCAACTATTAAACTGTTTTTGAGGTTAAAGTTTCTAGGTTCTGTTGTTTGAATAGCAACAAAAATGTGAAAAGTTTATTAAAAATGATTTTAGCGAGATGTTAGTTAAGTGACGTAGTTATAACAATATGTGTGTTCAAAAGACTCAAATCTAACATAACCTCAAAGTGCACACAAAGTCTAAAGAAAATAAATCTTAGAATCACTGATCAACTTCACCAAATATTCTCCATGAATCTATCAAGAAAAATTGGAATTATTTTTGTTTTATCCACTTGAGGGATCTGATGTCATTAAATATTTCCTTGGGCACTCAACTCACTTAAAGCTCTGTGAATGTTCGGGAAAGCTTTGAAACAAATGGAAAATTCAAGAAATTCAATGAAGCGTTGCGAAGGGATCACATTTGGCAAATTAAAGTGAAACGCTCGAACTTTGACTATCGGGAGACTCCGGGCACAGGCAAAACACTTGCGAGTTATGATGATTGCATGGTTTATTACAGGATGAATTCGAAAAAGCTTTTTCTTTTCACTTCTCAGGGTTTTTATGGCTTAAGGAACACGGAGCTTTGGAAAAGAAAAAACATTAAAAATAACTTGAGGCTCTCTTCATCCCATCACCGACATTTCTTTTCAAATCTCTTGAAAGCACAAAGTCAAGGAAATCTCATTTTTGCATCCTGGTGCTTCTCCAGTCTCTTTTTACAGCGCAAAATTTGTTTCACAATGTTCCTTTTATTAAATGGAAAAAATTCTTTAAATGGGAGACAATAAAAAGTGAATTGCCATAAAAAGGCCTCGATTCAGTGCGAAACGATGGCTGTGTAGTGCGCGGGTGGGAGGGGTTGTAGAAAAGGCCGGAAAAGTTTACACCATAAAATATTAAGGTTGATGGTGCTTTGGCATTAAAATCAATTTGTAGATTTATTTTCATTTCCTCTTGCTTTGAGTTAGGCTCGTGATGAGCGTTTGTCTTTATCTTTGTTGCCCCAAATGCGAATCATTTTCCGGGAATCGCTTTTCTCATTGTGCGCGCCACAACCTAAATTTACCTTTTCACGGTCACAGCAGGATATTAGATATTCAAATGCGGGCATAAAGTAGCGGTAGCTGAAGCAGCGTTTATTAATCAAACGCACAAATTGCTTTTTGTAGCGAGAGATTTTCACATTTCCATAAATTTTTATGATGCCCCCCGAATGAATCATGTCTTTGGAGGTCGTGTAAATACAATTAGACGCAAAACGAGACACAGTGGATCTGGTGTAATAATTGAGCATCAGTAGTGTTGTGGATTTTTGTAAGATTCCTGGAATTCTTGGCCACCGAAACTGTTATTGAGAGAAATTAAATCTAAGAATTCTTACCGAAGGATTCTTTCAGACTTCATAACCTAAAAACTTATATTTTTTTCAGTATATCCTGAATATTTGCAACAAGAATCAGAATAAAAATCATCAACATAATAACCTTAAAACCCAACACACGATAGTCTGTCAACAAAACCAAACATTAAGTCTAGTTTTCCTTCTTGCTAGACTACCACGCAGGAAATCCCCAACGCCTATCACCGCTGCCTAAATTGCTTTATCACACAATTCACTGCCCGACACCGTTGTCCGATGTGAAGCATGTTAATAAAGAGAATGCTTTAATGGACCCCCACGCTAAAAGCCAATTCCAACTCTGGGTTCACTTCATGATTGCTAATAAATAATAGCCAACCTGTTAGTTAAACGTGGAGCATACAAAAGTGAATTACAAACACGTAAATTACTCTCCGACTAACTTTACAACTTTTTATTTTCTCTCGCTGGTTTTCTCCCTAAAAAGCGAACGAGAAATGAAACATAAAAAAGCTGTATCTTAAGCAATAAATTCTAAGCCACATTATATCCATAATTTTTTCCAATCCAATTTCGTACTTTTTTACAGTCGCCTTAAGCAGCCAGCCACAGCAAAGGTACAGCGGGAAAAAGTTTTAATGCTCACACATCGCTTTGGCAAAATGTAGTCTCACGGAAAGTTTCGTTTTTTGCTACTTTATATCGAAAAAAGCACTTTTAACAGGTGTTTTATAATTCATTAAAGTAACTCAATAAATTCTCGTCGAAGATGCTCCGTCGAGTGCGCGGGAACCCCTAGCGAAAAAGTTTTTTCTTTGCCTAGGTTCTTCGCAAAAAAAGTCAGGTTGTGAGTGTCTACTTGATACTGTGCACTAAACTTTGATGATATCCCTGAATACTTTCTATAGCTTGTTAATGGTTCAACAGTTTTCCGTTTCTTGAAACTTTCAAAGGTAAAACTTTTTAATGGATCGAAATGTGCTGGAGTGGTAGGGAACATGCGGGTGTGATGTAACTTCGAATGATTTTGCTACTTTTTGAGGTTAGAATGGAAGATTCAGTTGTATTTGAGGTTAGAATAGACGAAAATGTCGGCGAGTCCAATGTAAATACATAATCATTCGATGAATCCTTGACATCACTTAAGTATTGAATCCAAAATAGCGCTAAGCGGGTTGAAAAAGAAGAAAATTTGCCCGCATGATGGCTTCATTTGAATGCAGCAGAATCGACTCAAATGATGCATCATTTACCTATTAAATTCAATCTTTAAATTTATGAGGTCGACGTTAGGTTTCCAGTTTCTTCAAATGGCTGCATTTATGCACTCTAATGCACATCTCTCGGGCCGATAAGAAAGAGTCAATTTAGAGACGGAGAAAAACGGTAAAATATCTGCGTAGAAAAGTGTAAAAGGCAATTTCGTAGCGCGCCCATCATGTGTGAATGAGAATGGACAGGAAATGTTGTGCGCTTCTGAATCTTCTTCACGATTTCTCTCGGCTCCCGCTGTAAATGCTGAAAACAGTTTCACTTCGGAGAAGGGAAATAAATTTAAGAGAAAAACGCACAACGAAATAATTCATTTCTGTTAAACATATTTCAAAATACATGTTTTGCATGACATTTATTCATTCTTCTGCTTTAAATTCATCTTTTTTCTTTAATCTTATTCTATTTACACGAAATATCTTTCTCTCTTCGCTTACTTAATTAAAACTCTGTGTTTATAAAGTGTTTTGTTCGCATTCTGGTTTTTCAGTTCGTCATCAGATTAATTATGAGCTGGGCAGGGTTGTCACTTCCACAATAGAAGCGTCCAATTAAATCTCTTACTCGAAAGCACTTCAAAGTCACGACAAGTTGACCTCCCTGCCACTAATTTACAAAAGAAATCCATAAATTCTGTATTCCACGACTTCTCGGCTATAGTTTTTCATTATTTCGCTTCTCGCTTATCTTAATGTTTTGACTTTACACAAAAAGTATGAGATTGTTTACACAAAAAAGAATAATGGAATAGTTGAGCTGCTGTTGTTGTTGTTTCCCATGTTTTTCGAGGCTCTTATCAGCAAAAGGAGAATTTTTTATTTCATAAACTTTTTTCTGCACTTCACCATTTTCCACTTCATTCTTCCTTTACTATTATCGTTCGTTTCTAATGGTTGCTTTTTTTTTGCTGCTGCTTCTGCTTGAGTTTATGAAAAGCATTATTCATATTCTCGTTTTCTGCAAAACGAGAAACAAAAATAAATGCAATGGTGACAGTGCGGGTTGTGTTTGGAGGTTAGGTTTCTTGGTTTTCATTGAAGTTAAGTTGATTACAAGATGTTTCCATAGAAATTTATATAATCAATGCTTTCAGGGAAGACCTACATTACACTTTACCAACATGAATAACATTTAACAAAAATAACAAACAAATTTCCTTTATAACCAGCATACTCCCAACTTAACCTCCACACTATCCCCACCACAAGCCCAGCTTTCAGTTACAAATGAATCAAACAGTTCTATGGAAAATTTGAGTAGTTTCCGATAACTTTTCTCCCTTCCTTTTCGCTCCGAATTGGAGAACTTATCAAACTGTGCACTGCTGAACTGTGCACAGGCCAAGGCATTACTGGAAGTACAGAAAATAAAGTTATCAGCAGAAAAATAAAGTTTGCCTTTACAGAGTGCAGTTGGCTGTAGGTTTCACTCGAACTATTATTACATTTGTAGGAAAACAACGTCTCAATTTACGTTTTTTCTGTTATATCTCTTGTTGCTGCTAGTTTTACATTTGCAGCTATCTAATTTATTGGTGTGCTGAGTTTAGCTTTTTCACATTCTATGTCGTTCGTTCTCGTAACGTTTGCTTCACCCATTCAATTATGAAAATTCTAAACAATAATTTAAGCACACACATTCATCATACATGGATTGGATATGGAAAAACGGAATGAGAAGAGAAACATTGCATACAAAGTAACTGTACACGCGACTTCTTGATCGTGGCGTAATGAAAGAGGTGCCGGTGAAACTGTGATTTGCTGGAACTGCTGAAATTTCTTTTTCTTCTGCGAGAATTAAGAACAGAAACGACATGGCTTACAATTGAAAATAGTCTTGTCCATTTTATTTGAGTTTTGGCTCTAACATTTATAACATTGTTCATGCACGAGTTGTGTTTTTTAGCATATATTCAAGTAGCACCACTAATCTTCTCTCAAATACAATTTCTGATTCTTCATTTTCTTCATTTTGTTTGCTGCTTTATCGCGCGTCTAACACAATAAACAATAACTGAGAATCTGAGGGTGATTGCGGTGGAGCGAAATGAAAGAAGAAAAAAGTTAATTAAATTATGAATTATTTACAGCTTTAATCGCTTTAAGTAGAACGAAAGATTTCTCAATTAGCGTTTTTTTTTGAGTGTTCGTCTGGGTGCATTGTATAGTTTTTTTCTTTCTTATGTACAACTTAAATGAAAAGCGAGATTAACACAAAATTTACAATTATGGAACTCAATTATACACAAATATTTGAAGTACAATACAAAAAACTTAAAACCAACAATCAATTATAGCTTTGTTCACAAGAATAAGTTCTCTGATTTTGATTAGGCAATTTTCTTGTTAAATCGTTTAAAGTTTCTTTCCATTTTTCCTTATCAACTATTATCACTAAGTTCAAACAAAATCGATTTTTTCCATAGAAGAAAATGATTTGCTTAATACTCTTTTTTCTTTTTTGTTTATCTTCTTGCAATAAGACTTACGAGTCACCGGACGTGATTCACACCAAATAGGATGGTGACTGGGGATTGGCAGTGGAGTTGTCGACGATAAAGTTGCTGTTTCGCCAGGCCGGGATGGGTCGATGAACGCTTGCGTTCGAGCTCAAGCTGGACTGTTGCTGGTGTTGTGGATGCGGCAGCAGCTGATGCTGTGGATCAAAGCCACCGTAATCCGAGTCGATGCTCGAGTAGATGTGTTCGGAGGGCGCACGATGGATGTTTTGGTGCTGTGGGGTAAGCGCCGCCACAGGATTTGGCATTAAGTGCATTTGATGATGGTTGTGTTGGTGCTGTACCGGCTCGCCGCGACGTGACGGACGAGGCGATGGCGTTGCAGTCGTTGCAGATGAGTAATTTGTCTCATCCATCTCTGGATTGTAAGCTGGCGGTGGTGCTTGGCGGTGATGATGGAAAATCATGCCGCCGTTCATCGTTCCGCTGCCGTTTGCGTGCTTGAATCGCTCGTGGTGCATTCCCATGTGATGGTGTGGCATGGTGTGTGATTGATAGTGTGGCAGGGCATGTTGATGATCCAACGTGTAATTATTGCCACGGTAAAGCGGTTCGACGGGAAGTGAATAGCGCAGTTTATCCCAAAATTGTCTATCCGTTCGGCGGATTCGCTTAACTGCAGACGTTTTCATGTACGGCAGCAGTTCAATGTCGCTCTCAGCGTCAAGTAGAACGTCGGGATCTTCAATTATCACCAGTTTCTGTGGGCGACCACGCAATGACTCATGAATTGCACGCTTGACGTCGTAACGTGACCATTCCGTTTGCAAAAAGTTTCGCGTTAGCAGAATGACAATTTTCCGTGATGCACAAATCGTTTCAAGCAGTTGAATGTAGGAGGCGTCTTCGGCTAGGTCACGATGCTGCAAGCAGAGTCGGAACATTGGTGGACGGCCGTTGCCGTTCTCCAATTCGGTGGCGATGTGCTTGATAATGTATTCCGTGTCTTTGGCCGAGTGCAGAAAAGCGGCGTCGTACAGTTTTTCGGTGTCCTCGCAAGGCGGTCCGAAGACACGAACGCCGTAATGAGCGAACAGCCATAGGCGTAACGGTTCACGGAACACAAAAAGAATTGCGAACAGAACTAGTAAGCAAATGGTGACGAGAAGGGTGATCATGAGGGGAATGTAGCCATTGGACAGAATGAGATTGGGAAGACCGGAAGAGCTGTCGGCGTAGAAGTCGCTGCAGGCCGAAGATGAATTGAAGTCAATTTCACGTTGCTTGTTGTCTTCGACACAGTAGATGTCTTGTGAATCTTGAACAATGACCGCGTTGTCGGCGACGAATTGCGTCATCTCTTGAAGGAAACGGCATTTGCATGTCCACGGATTTCGGCCGAGTGTCAGCGCTTGCATTTTTGTGTTTCCATTGATGACGGCTGTCGGCAGCATTTGCCACAGGAGAACGTTGACAAGCTGGTTTCCGTCGATGCGTAAACTCACGAGCGATCTCAAGTGCGCAAAAGTCTCGTTGGCGATGTACGTGAGCTTATTGTTCTGCAGGTTCAGTTCGCGTAATCTGTGCAGTTGCTCGAACTCATAGCCGTAAAGCTTCTGCAGTTGATTGTCTTGCAGATGAACGGTCGTCAGCGACGTTAAGCCGAAGAACGTGCGATTTCTGATTACCTCGATTTGACTGTTGTTCAAGTACAAGTGGCGCAATTTGTTGTGCTGTCGGAAAAGGCCGCTGTCCAACTCCGGATAGTTATTGCCGTCGAGATAGATTTCGGTGGCGTCGAGTGGAATGCGTGGTGGGAACCGTTGCGTTTCCTGCCGCCCGCAATCGACCATGTTGGTGCCCCAAGTCTGGTCGTGGAAGCAACTGCAGTTTGTGGGACATTTCATGTCACACTCGCAGTCTTCGTAATCACAGCAGTTGCACAGCGCGAAGCAGTGCGACTCGTAATTACACAGAAACTCGGTGACGTCTAGCTGCATAATCGGCCTGATTAGTGCACCGCGTCCGTGTGGCATTATGCACTCGATGTTCTGCAAGTCCATAATTTTTGGGTGTTGTCGCTGTGTGAAATTATTAACTCGTTGAATCCATTCCATCGTGCAGTCGCACTCGAAGGGGTTGCCACCCAGATAAAACTCGGGCACTTCTTTGCTGGCATGTTTCGACGCCAGACTCGGCGCAATGCGAAGCTGGTGCATTTGCAATTTCTGCAGGCTGTTCGCGTACAAATCAACGCGGATAAGGTGCGTTTTGTCGACGAACGTGTTTGGCAGAATTTTATTGATGTGATTATTGTTGATGAACATCAGTTCGATGCTGTTTGGCACATTCATCGGTCCAATCTCCTGCAATCGATTGTGACTCGCATCGAGCGTCTTGATTTCGATTTGGTCTTGCAACTTGTAGTAGTTTCCCAACGACTCGATGTAGTTGCTGTGGATGTCGAGCCATTTAAGGTTCTTCGGCACGAATGCATAGTCAAACCACACGAGATGATTTTCTGTAAAAATAAAAACGGGCGAACGTTAAAATATTTCCTTGCAAGCGCATCATTTTGACAACTTACCAGCAAGATTCAGCCACACGAGCGACGAAAGCGTCGAGAAAATTCCGTTGATTTCGCTGATGAAGTTTCCATCCATGCGAATCGCTTCGATTTCTTTGTTCTCATCGAACGAACCGCGCTCAATCATTTGAATGCGATTTTTGGCGAGGTTCAGCACGCTCAAATGCGGCAGACTCTCAAACATGCCTTTCGTGATATTTTCAATCTGATTGTCAATCAACCGCAGCCCGGTCAACTGGTTGAGATTTTTGAAGGCACCGGCACGGAACTGCGAGATCTGATTCTCGCCCAAGTCGAGCGACTTCAGCACGGTAAGGCCGTTTAAAGCTTCCGGAACTTCCGTCAACTGATTTGAACTCAAGTCGAGTTCTTTCAAGTCGGTGCAGTTGCTAAAAACTTTCGGCTCGACGATGCTTATCAGATTATTGTTCAATGTCAGCTTCGACAGCACTTTCAGTCCATTGAATAATCTATCACCCAGTGTGTGCAGTCTGTTCTCGGCCAGATTTAACGTGTGGAGATTATATAGCGGCTCGAACGCATTGTCATCAATGTATCCGATGGAATTGTTGCGCAAATCGAGAATTTGCAGGACATAAAGCTCCTTGAACGTCGTCGTGTCGATGCGTGTCAGCGCGTTGTGCGACAAGTTCAGAATAATCAGTCGAATGAGTCCGGCGAAGGTTCCGTTGTCGACGTGGTGACTCGTCAACTGGTTTCGCGACAGGTCCAAGATCAACAGCTGCTCGAGGCGGTGAAACAGCGAGCGCGGCAGTTGGAACAGTTCGTTGTTCTGCAAATGAATCTCTCGTAGTTCCCGCGAGCCATAAAATAACCCATCCGGCAATTGCTCGAGATGATTATAGCTCAGATTCAGCGTTTTTAATGAGTTTAGGCCTGCCAGCGTTTCACTGTTTAATTCACTAATGTTGTTGTGCTGGAGGAAGAGATGTTGGAGACGTCGCAGCTTTGAGACGGCCCAGTTCTCTGGGATCACTTGGATCTCGTTGTGACTTAGATCGAGCGCTGTGAGTTCTTGCAGCGACGCACCGCCGCACTCGACAGTGGTGGGCAACGCGAAACCGAGGTTTTCCGTCGAGCGGATGCGGTTCCGCGTAAGGTTCAGCACCTGGAGGCTGCTGAGTGGACAGTAAAAGCCGTCCGGTATCACGCGCACGTTTGAGTCTGTTATCTCGAGGTTCACTAATTTATTTAAGCCACTCATTGTCAGCGGCTGCATTTCCAGCGTCCGTTGCGGACCCCAGATTGTGTTTCTTGTGTTAATCGTGAGCTTTTTCAGTCCACTAAGCCCGTTGAACGAGTGCTCCGATAACTTTAATAATTTACATGATTCGAGTGTCAGTTCACTCAGTGTCGTTAATTGTTTGAACAAATTTCTCTGTAATTGACTCTCGAACATCGACGAGTCGTCGCACAAAATATCCAATCGGCTGCTGCCGTCTGCGTCTTGCAGCAGATCGACGGGACTGTTCACGTCCAACGTTCTGGTGTTGCAGATGATGTGATTCGTTTTGTTGAACTCCCAAGTGCACTCGTTGGGGTTCGATGCTGTGAGAGTGGCGGTCGACGTGAATGCAACGAACGTTAGCAGTGCGACGAAGTTGAACTTGAAAGCCATGTTTGTGATTTTATGATTTCTTTGAATCTTGTTTTCCGATCGAAAGGATTCTGAACACGAATCCTTGATTTCTGGTATCACAAAACTTCAACTTCTTCACAAAACGATTTCTTCTCGAATTTCTTTTTGTATTTCTTCACTTCATGCCTTCTTTTTGATTCTTTTATGTTTTGGCTTTTTTTCTTATTTTTCTCTTCTTCGTCAGAATTTAATTTATTTTAAGATTCCTTTTTGGCTGTTTTTCTTTCGTTTCCTTCTCATAATTCCCAGAAGAGTCTTTCGCATTTTTCGGTTTTCATTATTCTATCGATTTTTCACTCGAGTTTTTCATCGTTACATCCAACGTGAATTTTCCTTCTTATAAATTTTTCTTTTTGCACAATTTCACAAATTTTCGAGAAATTTTTGTGTTATTTTTTGGTTCACCAAGTTTTAACAAAAATACCGTCGCGAGTTTCTTCTATTTTCTCAGTTTATTGACTTTCATTATCTTTTCTATATTTCTTGTTTCATCGCTTTTTCTTCACTTCTTCTCGCTCGCAACGCGTAGCAAACAAAACGACGAAAAGAAAAGAACTTGTTATGCTATAACTGTTATTATGGTTTCCATATATAATATTTTAATTAAGTCGCGGGTTTGCTTTTTCTTTCTTCAAACTTGTGCGGAGCGATAAGTTTTTGCTTCCGACTCTCGAGAAATCTAGACACGAACTGAATGCTTGTTGAAGAAATGTTTTGGATATCTTTTCGGTGGATATTTCGCTGCTCTTTAAGACTTGAGCGAGAAGAGCGGCGTGAAACGGAGGGGAAAATTGAGTGAAATTTAGATTTCTTCGCTCAATTCTCTCTCTTTTGGCTTATGTTGTGCATAAAAATCGCTCAAAACTCAATTTTTTCTCTCGCGATGCACTTCTTACGCTCACTGCCGCTCTCACAAACTTGTTGGGAAACATTTTCTCAAATCCGCTTCAAATATCGTCACATATATTTTCTGACTCTGGAGCATTAAATAACTCCGGCCTGCAGGTAGAAAAATATTCGACACAATTTAACGTCTCGTAACCTTGTGCAGCAATTTTTCTTACATCTTTCGTGGTGTCGTCTTGTTAGTGAAAAAAATGAAAGAAAGAAAGAAAGACAATTTTGGGCTCGAGACATTTTTTCTGGAGATTGTTACAAAAAAATGTTTTAAAAAATCCTAAAACATGAGAAATTTGTTAGATAATAATATTTTAACAAGAATTTGTTGCGGCTGCGAAGTCAAAAATTGTTTTCTCGAACAAAGCAACAAATCACCGAAACAAAAAAATCAGAAAAAGAAAAAAATTCCGAAAAGTCGTCCAAATTAAAAATGAATCACTCGATTCGGAGAAAAGCAGCAAATTGTAGGCCTTCATTGATCGAGTGTTCATCAAAGCCCTGCAATTTTGTGTTTCTGACACACAAAAAATCTGGGCTGATTTATGAGCTTTCACGTCAATTTTTCAAAATTCGCGCTCCAGTGCATCGCAAACATTCTTCTCGGGTGTGAAACTCTTCGGCGAAGAAAATTCGTGCATTCATAATAAACGGCATCGTAGAAATGCAAATGCAGGCGAGTGAAGTGTCCATTCATCAGGAAAAATGCGCCGACTGCAAAGAAGACAAGATGCAGTAAAGTGCATTTAAGAAAAATATGATTCGATAACTCAACGAGACACTGCTGCGGAAAAAACGTTCGGCGCTGGTCAGTGCAGCGAGTTAATGGTGCACCCCCTCGAGATATTTTCTTCGCTTGTTCCTTCTTCTCGGCCGTTTGGTTCTTGAGAAAAGCAAAAATTCTGTGGAGAAGTAAAGCAAAAAAAGCCACAAAAAATGTTGATGGTTGCTGCTCTTCATAATCATGTATGGAAACGAGAACGCAGCGTACGAATGCATGAAAAGAAAAAGTAAATCGTAAAATAAATTGCAAAACACCAAAAATATGCAATCTTCGTTTTTTGCTGGCTGTCAAAAGCAATTACCGAATTTATTTCTCTCATTCCTCTGTGTGCCCGACTCCAGCGCAACTTACGGGAAATCTCATATGCTACGATACTTTGCGAAACTCGTTTCGGAAAGTGTCTGAAGGTGATGTCAATTATGCAAATTTTTATGTTTTTACTCGACTTTGGATGTTCCGAATGGTTTTGAAGCTTTGTTGCGTTTAGTTTCGCAGATATTTTTTGTTATCAAAATGGCTTTGAAATTGATTGTTGTGAATTCGAGTTTACTGTGAAAGAAATCGAGTTTTAAAAGTGAATTGGAATTTTAAGTTTTCAGGTTGCTTTAATTTATGATTGTCAGTGTTCAAGTCTTAGTGGAAGGAACTAAGGTCAAAGACAAATAAGCATTCCATTTCATAATCTTGAAACTTAATTAAAATAGAAAACAACAAAACGAAGAAAAATCTGAAAACTAAATTTTCTAGTTTAAAGCAAACATTTATCTGCTAATGCATAATTTGAATCCATCGAACTCTGCTCACCTTACTTAATAAAATCAGCTCCAATGTCAATTTCCCATGATCAAAACTCGACAAACCAAATCTCGATGTGTTTATTCATGTCATTCTTATCTTCATTGCTTTAGGTCCCAGCAATTTCACTCATAAAATATGTCGCAAATCACGACGCAGTAAATTTAGCGATATCTCAACGTGGGCCTGACTTTTAGTTTCTTTCGAAAGTTTTGAACTCGCAAAACTGCATAAGTAGAAGCGAAAATTTGCTGCGTAACAGGTACTTTATGCTTTTATGCACGAAACAACATGGCTCGAAGGAAATGAGTGGTTATAGATAGGTATCTCGTGATAAAGAATATTATTCATAGGAACAATTTCCATTTCCAGGTTCTCTTCCTTTGCTTTTGTTTTTTTCACAATTTCTCCCTTTTTGCTTCCTTTTCGTGTCAGCAGAAAAAATATTTTCGACGGTTAAAAGAATTATGAAAGAAACGAAATCCTTTTTAACTTCCGCCTTTTTCCACAGCAATGAAAGCATAATTTGACTTTCTCGCCTAACTTTTTAGCATTATTTGGTGTTTTAAAGTCTCACAAAAATGGGGCAGACTAAGGGCAAAAGGAAGCTCAAGAATAATTGCAATAAATATAAATTTTCATCTTTAGAGAGTCATAAAGCAGTAAAAGGAGGAAGAAGACAGCCGGGAGAGAAAAATATTATTTATCATCTTTCAACTCTTGTGACAGCAGCGAAAACGAGCGGGCTTTAATAAATATTTATTTGCACGCGAAAATATAATTTACATTTAACACTTCTTCATTTCTTTTATGCTTTTATTGCTCTGTCGAAAGAAAATGACTTGATGTGTGAAAAATTTAGCGTATTTTGGGCATTTTCATGCTTTCTCCCCTCGAGGGGGCGGCAAAGCTCGTGAAATTACGGTTGCGAAGTCAAATTATGTATTTATGAACTTTAGTTTTGATCGCATGGCAGAGTTTGTATGTGAATGACATTAATTGTCGTGAAATGGGGATTGTAGCAAACAAATTATACAAGGAAGTCAGGATGAATTAGTGGGGAAGGGTTTGGCGTGGCTGAACATCGGCAGAGGCAGTTGAACTTTTAGTTTGTTGCTTTATTTTGATGGAAATTTGTTAACAAGAAGTTGAATAGCAGTTTATTGTAACTTTTGAGGTTAGAGTTGGTCAAAAAGGAAAGGAAGGAGTGTAGAAAAAGTGTGCTTCAATAAGTTTTCTAACATTAAAATACTTCAAACGCATCTTGACATAAATTCAAATGCTTTCAGAGGTTAAAATTCGTTTAAAATTCGACGAAAATGTTTTTTAAAATAAATTGGCATTAACTTTTAAGCAAAATTCATCTCAACTGCTAAACAACCAACAAAGACACTTTCTAACCTCAAAAAACTCAAAAATTCATCACAGACTCTGCACCGTCTCGATCTTTTATTGACCAACCTCAACACGCCTCCAAACTTCAAAAAATAAAACTTTTCCCATACTTTTTCACTTGACAACCTGAGTAATGAGACCGGCCTAGGCCAACAATTGTCAATTGTGTCGACAATTCGGTGAAATATGGTTACACATAACTTAATAACCTCGGAATGTTTTTATGTGTTTCGAAGTCGCTATCATCAAAGGCAAGCCGCGCCGCGAAATATTTCAAAAGTAAAACTTGTTCAAACAAAAGAATATAAAAGGCGTTCTTGAAAGAGGTTCTTCCAAGTCTGCCCCAAATTACAGATTCTTAGTTCAATTATTATCATGAAAGACTCGAGAAGAAAGGAAGCTGAAAGGAACCATAACAATAACACACGAGATGGAAAACTATTGTGGACCGGTGAATAAAGCACCGGAGAAATTCTCGAGTGTCATTCTAAGGGAGACAAATCCATGGTTTGACAAAAATTACTGATTATTTTGGATAGCGATCTCTTCAGTCCTGAAAGGAAAGACTAAGAAATTGATTTCTGTGGTTGTTCACTGAAGGGAAAGATATCAAGATATCACTGCAATCTAATGGGCTGCTTCTTCGTTTTTTCTTTGCCATCGATTTCCAACAAAAATGTTCCATTCAAGACTGTCTATTATATTTCTTTTTGCTTTCGCTTCGATGCTGTGGGCACGAACGACAAAACGCAATGAGAGATCGTTATCAGCAGAAATCGTTATGGCTTCGAGAAGAATACGAGAGTTTCTCCTTTTCGCCATCCCTAAAGATTTTATTTCTTCGTCTTGTAGACGTGGATTGCCAGCTGTGCGCACCGACACAAACGCAGGACTTTGGTTGACAGTAATCAGTGATTTAGCTGGAAAACATCCTTAAAACCAGTCGATTCTTGAAAGTCGACGTTGATTTGATTGAAACTTCCAGATAAGTTCCCTTGCATCATTAATTCATTCAAGAAGCACCCAGAAAAGTGGACGATAATGAGGAAGCCGAGTCAATAAATAATCAACAAAATTGCTTCATTTAATGGGAGACAGAGAATAGCTAAGGCCGAGAACGAACACAGAAACTTAATGCGGTGATGAAAGATTTATTAAATCGTTCATTCTTTTCTGTGTCTCGTCGTCGAAAGGGACGCGTTTTGTCATAATTTTCAATTCACTGCATTTGTTGAAGGAAATTTGTTGGGATTCAGGTGTTGAAGCTGCAAAGGCTTCAGTTAAATTTGAAAAAAAAATAATAATTTCTTCACTTTTGAAAATTATTGATTGGACTGATTCTAGTAAAATTCTTTGCTAAAAAGTTAAGCAGAAAGAAAAATCATTTGAGGATTTGAACGCCTGGATTTGTTTCTTCAACTTGTGTTCCTAGAAACACCGAATTTTCATAAGCAAACTTATGTTGCAACTTCAATTAATTATATTTTAATATTCAAGCAGTTCTCGATTCAACTGAAACATCTCAAACTCACATTCATTATAAAAATCTCGTTTTATCAGCCATTTTATGCTTCCGATGTTATCAAACACTTTATTTCTTTCTCTCCTTTGTCATTCTTCATCATTTCTCGAAGCGTAATCTCATCTTCAATTCCAAAGGATTTTCTAATTTATATTTAATAATTCGGTCTCAGAAACGTTGGTTCTCATGTCATATGACATCGTTGGGATGAAAAATCGTCTCCAAAAAACGGTCGTACAATGAAAAAAGAACAAAACTAAAAAATTCTTCTCGAATGTCTCCGTTTTTCTTATTCTCATGTCTATTATTAATTTTTGTTGCTTCTTCTTGTTGCTGGTTCGTCTTCTTGATGTTGTTGTAATACACATGGAGGGCGGGTGAGTGTATTAACTGCTGTCGAGGAGGTTTATTTATTCAGGTAGGCAACGCTCTCCTTTACGACTGCAAATGTAAATACAAAATAAACATCAATAAATTTCTTTTCTTAGGTTGTTCTTGTTCTCTCGTCTCTGGGCTCACGAAAAAGGGCGAAAATAATTGCGAACGTTCCCTAATACGCTTCTGGGGCTCAAAAGGACAGGATCTCAAGCACTTAAGACGACAACCTATTGAGCTGAATTACAGAGAACAAAAGAAGCGAACTTTCTTTCGTTCGTTTTCGACGAAAATTCAATTAAGCGACTCATATGAAGACTCAACATGTTATTTTTTCATTAACTTCTAAGAGAATTTCTCTTCAGTCTGCCAATTTTCCGAATTATCTGATTTTTGTTTTTCTTTCATCACAAACAAACGTACTTAAGCGTAATCTTATCAATGCAATTTGCTTCTTACCTGATTATCAAAATCAAATTGAACAAAAATATGTTCAAGTTAAATTGTTAGCAGTGCTTTCGAAAGGACTTGAACATTGGAAAAGGCAGATGAAGCCCCGAACAACTCTTTCCCTTCTAGAATTTTAAATATTTAATCAGCACAGCAACGACAAAAAGCTTTTCCGACGACACTCAATGTGCTTCCAAAATTTCCAAGTCTGATTAAACAGAAGATTGGAGTGCAATCTCTCGTTCACATCTCGGACAGATTTTTTACATAATAAACTACAGCAATGTAAATAAAGAAGCGAACAATAACAATGGGTGTCGGAGACCAACACGTTCCACCCGAAAATCCAATTTCGACATTCCGCCTCACATGATGATGGCGATGGCACATCGAGATGAAGCCCTGAAATCGGTAGAGACAAGCTCGAGTCAACACACCGCTCGGAAACGTGAGAGAAAAAGTTTTTAGCTTTTTTCAAAGTGTTATCAATGGAATCGATCTTAATTAAAATAAATTTATAAATAAATATAATATTCAAATTTTCCCCCGAAAAAAGACAACAACAACAACGGGCGCACAGAAACGGAATTAATTAAATCTGAAGGTTGAAGTGAGAGCGAAACGAGGGAGACGTACGAACAGCAACCAGAAGGAAAAGAGAAATTTAAATATTAGATAACAAAGCGACACGAGAAAGCATTGCAAAAGAATTTTTACAGGTCTTGAAGGAACGAAAACTCGATAAGAACGAAGAAGAAGTTTTGTTTGTTGATTGTTTAGTTCCACTTTTTATTGTTATCAGCGTGCCTCGCCTTCGTTCCACTTTACCAGTACTTGTGCATAGCCGAATCAGCAAATCTGCGCTTCACCCGTCCACTTGACGCTTCTTCTGGGTGTTCAGTTCCCGTTGCAGATATTAAAGCGGCTTTGTTTTTTCGGCTTTCTGCTGAAGGAAGTGGAGCGGTTGCGGCTATGAAAGATCGCCTTAATAATAGAGCGCAAGAATCTACAAAAATTCAAACTAAAAGATTCTTTAGACTAAACAGAAATTTACATGAAACATTGAAAAGAGATTATTCAGACAGCTGGAATGAGTGAAGAGGAAAGAAAAACGAACTGGAGCAGAGAAATAAAAGAAGAA